>JAWZYU010000842.1:0-70000 GCA_038380435.1 Ryuthela nishihirai
GGTTCACCTTTAATTATACTATTAATGCGAATACTATAATTATGGGAATAATAAGTGTTCTACATATCGTACAATCTGTTGATACTTCATGCCACCACCCAGCTCGCCAATTTTCTGACAAGCCTTAATTTAACATCACTGCTCAAAGCGGAAATCGCAACACCAAGAAAGAGTGGAAGTAAAGATATGGAAATCACAGTAGGCAATCGGCCATCAAAGTTATGCAAATGATCAAAGTTCCACAGCGAGTGGACACGTGATACCCAGCCGAGCCGTGATAAATACCAGGCACCCACGAGCCCATATCATAGCCAACTGACGTTGAGGTTGGAGAGAATGTTGCAAAAATGTTCAGAAGATGCCTTGGAGATGCCGGCGGAACCTTCATGCACAACTGATACATTCTGAGAGAGAGCGAATGGTCGATATGGGATAGCTCGGATAGAGCCTTCGAGCAATTGCTGCATGCATTGAGTGCAATGTGAGCACAGTGCAAAGGTGCATCTCACACAACATCATGGAGCCTAAATGACATGAGGGACAGATACGGGACTAGCACACCATACCACAGGGCGTAAAGATTGCATAGCTCTCTAGTTGGGCCATTCGCAGCCCTTTCATCACAGCGACAATTCTGCAGAGTGATTTTCAGACAGCTATGGCTACTGTGGTCTCCACAAAAACCATTACATAAAGTTTGCATGATGTAGGAATTAGAGCAAGACGTCAAGTCTCTCTCCTTCACCACGAAAATGCCAAACATGCAATTTAATAGAGCTTATGAACCTAACAGTGCTTATGGACCCTTGAGGTAAAAAACTGAACGACTAATCGACTAATGTATTTTACCAACAGCAAAATTCTGTTTAGATCAACAATAATCTGACTGCATCTTAAAGAAAACTAAAACACACTCGTATTTTTCTTTCCTCAATTAATCAGCAAAATTTCCTTTCGTTATTAGATATCTTATTCCAAAAGGTCAGCAGAAATATGACACCAGATCTCAGAAGAACGAAGATTTGCAGCGAACGCAACTTCTTAGATCCTATCTTCCCGACGAACCTCAACATTTAAGATCAAAAGAAGCCTCTGCGGGGAATTCAATAAGGAAGTGATTTATTTTGGTTTCCCACGCAAACGGAAAGCTTCCGACTCTCGGTGCTTAATTTCTAGACACGTATCTTGTTTCGACCCATCTCTCTTCATCAGCTAAAACTAATGGTAAAAGTCAGAAGGTTTGAAACTTTCGTTTTAAGGCAGGCGGATAAGTTTCAAGAATGTTTTTTTTTTTCAGGGATCTGCACCAGACTGTAATTACTGAGAGAAGTTTTACAGGAAGGTTAGAAAGATGGTTCGTTGCAGTGGATGTTACCGAAAGGAAAGTTTTTGTAATCTTATTATTGTAGGTAAAGTTATATTCTGTCTTATTTGCTATTGTATTGATAAATTAGAGTAAACATGCATATAAAAATATAACGTTTATTTAATTTCTTACTACCGCCAAAATTTAATTTCACATATTCTAAACGTATCAACAAGAGATAAAAAATATAATAATAAAAAATAGATTAGTTTGACTCTAGATTTTGGAATTTCAAACAACATACTACATTCGGCAAAGGTGATTATTTCAGTTTCAGGATTAGGTGTTTAAACTTATTCACCCAGTCCCTGACCAACACGATAGATGCGTTCTTCAAAAATAAAGGTGTAAGCTGAAATCGTGTTCGTCGAGCACGAATTTCTCGTAAGAAATAATTAAAATAAAGGAATATGGGTTCCAGATCATAACCTGATTGATTCAATTTTAATTTTGTTTCTTTATTGTGACTATACTTTTGTTAATTCTTTGTGTTTTATCATCTGTCTTTGTATATTTAATGCACGTAACCCATTTTTGCAGAAAAGAAATAAAAATAAAAATAGAAACAAGAAAAAAATTTTAAATACAATTTTATTTTAATATATTGTGCATATAAATATATAATTGTCGAGTAATGATTGAAAATGAGAAATTGATTGTTGCAAAAATTGTTGTTGAATAACGGAGATGTTTTTATTTATTTAGTCAACATTACAGATATTTGAGAGGTCTTTAAACAGGCTTTCTCATCATACATTTTTTAAATAACGGAGATGACTTACTATATAGGTCGTTTCTGCCTTATACGGAACAAGTTATAAATCTTTAACCAATCAAGTTGGATTTGTGCATATCTATATTTTCATGAATCAGCTACAATGCTTTGTTGTCGCTGAATTTGCAAACAATGTTCTTCATTGTTCACAAATATACGTATTACGTATTAGCTGTACGTCACCCGGTGCTGACTGGATCTCACTTTTAATTTGTATATTGTTGTTTTCACTACACTATACGTTAGTTTTGTGAGTACTCCACACACACCCTTTAGCATAGATTTAATACGTTTAAATCTAGGCTTTGGTCGTTGCTGACATCAGTCTGTGTTCTCACAGCTAGTGGCTTCGAAAATTAAATTAAAATTATTAAAAATTAATAACCATGTGAAAGTGCAAGTAAAGAATAATATTTCCAATAAAGTGAAGCAGGAGTTGATAAAAAAAAACGACGAAATTTAATGATGGGTTCTTTTACCAAAAAAAATGATTAGCACCAATTGAGACTTACAGAATGGCCGAGATTCCACGCTGACTGAATATGGCGCTGGCCTCTACTGCGCTCCATTGTATGAATGAGCATTGAAAATAGAGTGAGGCCTCAACATCTGATGATGATTAATTCCACAAAAACCACTGTATGTTGAAAATATTGTAAGCTGAAACCAATAATACATTGATTTCCTATAATTCGTTTCAAACCGTTGGCAGGCGATCCCAACAACACATAAAATAGGTATTTTTTACATCCTTGATTTTTACATTAAAAAATCATCACTAACTTTAACACTGCTTAGAATGTCATTTTCATTAACTATTGTAGAAATGGTCGATTGGGGAAAATCATATTCAAGCACTAATTCACTAAATTTTACTCCTCCTTATTCATGTTTTTTTAATCATCTCCTGCTTCACTTTATTGGAAATTTTATTCTTAACTTGCACTTTTCTCATGGTTATTAATTTTTAATTTCTGCAATTAATAAATTAAAATTTAACTGAAATTAAATCAATTACAATTCACAAAAATGCACTCTGTTAACTGAGCATATTCATATCAGTTTGAGTTAGAGCTTCAAACAGAAGGTAAGCAATGCCATTTTGTATTTCAAAACAAAGGGGGAATGTTGTGCTGAACAATAGCAAAAACACAGATGGGATGAGAACAATCATGCAAAACGTACTAATGACGTTCCGCGCCCTGATTGGCCAAACCTCCACCCACATGTCTGGAAATTTTCACCCATTCTTCGTTCCCAGCTTGATCGGAAAGTCATCGGTTCCTGCAAATAACATCGGTCCTTAAAATGAAACCTCTTATGGAACATAAATGGGTTTCTGAGAATATCGGATGTCGATTTACCGACTTAATTTAATGATGGTGTTCTTTTACCAAGCACTTATACATTTAGACTGAAAAATACAACGAAAGGTTTGTTTACATTGCAACACCTATCAAACTACGTAGTCTCGTGATCACAATGGAGGGATTTAAATTGGTTGTCTTTAGTGACGTATCCAGGGGGAGTTCCATGGGTCTGACTCCCCCCTCCCCTTAAAATAAGATATTTAAACTAACAGGCTCCTGTCAGACCTATGTGGCAAGTAGCTGCTTGAGGGGGATTTTTTTTTTTTCACATAAAAAACCAAAGTCAGTTTTAAAAGCCAAATGAAAGTAAAAATTTTGGTTGCTTGTTTGCCCAGTTTAATATTTTTATATTCAAGACATCAGTGAATCGGAATATTTCCGATCTGTGGTCAAGGGTAGCTTTTTGTTACACATATATATATAAGTACCAGTTAAACCCACGCCAAACGTTTGGCGCGAAACGTATGTCTATTCTTAACTCTTTCCATCTATAAGTCCATTCATAGCTTTCCACCTTTAACGTACTACTCATGTCACAAATAAATTCCGACAAACGTATGCCCATTTAATACCCTTCCCTCATTCACAGCTCTTCACACGTACTACTCACAACGTACTACTCCATTCACTCGATAGGCGATGGAGCACCCAGAGAAATTTCGAACACTTTTTGAAGAATCACTCCCCAGATGCATCAGCTAGGAATCCGATCTGTTACCCCAACATGGCTAGTGCTAAGTAGGACCACCACACGAAATTTGGGACCGATCGCATAAGTATCCGCGGAACCATAGGGAAACCGATATTTTCTGCACCGATGATGTCACACGTGACAGCCGCCGGTTAATTCATTCGCCCCACCAGTTCATTCTTTCGCCTAGAATTACGGCTGTTGTATAATATGATTATGTTCAACAGGAAATATCAAGCATTTATGTAAAATTTGGTGTTCGGTGCCTATTAATCTCATTTCATGAATAATTGTTAAAATTTATCTGCGTTTCATTTCGTTTTGAAAACAATTCTTTGTTTCACACACAAAATCAAATATTTTTCTTTTAAAAATTCGTATATTTCAAGTCATATCGCAGTTGGCTTTTATACACGCAGTTTTCAGTCAAGTCATATCGCAGTTGGCAATATATATATTTCAAGTCATATCGCAGTTGGCTTTTATACACGCAAGTTTATCGCAGTTGGCGTTAAACAGAGGATTTAGAGGCCTCGACGAAGAACCTACATCTGTTACAGTTGGTCGATGAATTCCTTACCCAGTTTGCAGTCCTTGGTATTACTTATTAATTCAAATTTAACTTATTAATTAAATTTTAATAATAAAACTTAATAAACGGAGTCATTGTGACCTAGTCACCTATCTCACTCTATTCAAAATTCATTCTCACTCTATTCACGGTCTTTGTGACCTAGTCATCTATCTCACATCTATCTCACCCATTCTCACTCTAATCACTATCTCACTCTATTCACGGAAAAATTAATAAACAAACTACTTATTAATTAAAATTTAACTGAAATTAAATCAATTACAATTCACAAAAATGCACTCTGTTAACTGAGCATATTCATATCAGTTTGAGTTAGAGCTTCAAACAGAAGGGTGTCTTTGTGACCTAGTCATCTATCTCACTTTATTCAAAAAAAGTGCCGCTCGGAGGTAAAACAACGCAAAATACCTTATAACTTTGTCTATCAAAACACTTTATTTTATTTCATTATCCACGTCTCATAGTTGTATTTTCAATTCTTCATTATCTCTATTTTCTTATTTTTACTTTACAAACCGTGAATTATTAATCCTTTGTATACGGATAAATGAAAAGACTGACTTTTAGATGGAAAGGAATATTAGGAGAGTGGAAAAAATATAATAAGAAATCAGTTAACAGCAAACGGGGAAAAGTCCATCACTTCGTAAAGTTTCTTCTGAATTGTTTTATGCTCAAATACCCAATTAGCCAATTTCATCTAGCCTTTAAAATCGTTTAAAATCATATTGTCCTACGTATTTGTAAAGTTGGAAAGTATCTTGTCCTCAAATGTAATAGTCTTCTTCCCCTCCAAAGAAGCTGGAAAAAATACTTTCAAAACTATGTGAGTATCATTGTCATTAATGACTAAACGTTATTAATTGTGCTTGTCCACTACTTCAAGAAGCAAAAATATTCAGTATTTGAGTGTTCAGACTGATATCAATTTTAATTGGAAAACGTACACTGAGATGCCAGTTTATTAGGTAAACCTACCTAGTAGACTTCAGAACAGTCAGAATTCGTCGGGCCATGGAACTTACAAGATGCTGTAGTCGTTGTTTAAGAGGGTGAGCCATGCGGAAATGGTTGTGTACTGCAGTTGCTACAAATTGGATGGTGGCAGAGTCTCCCAGCAAACAGCCCTTTCTACCTCATCCCAAAGTTGCTCGATAAGATTTAGATCTGGCGACTCTGTAGGCCAATGAAGCAAGGAAAACTCGCTGTCATGTTCTTGGATCATTTCGGTGATGATACATGCTTTATGAACAGATAATTATTATGTTCAGCGTGTCCATCTAAGTGACGATAAACTTATTGAATTTGGTCAACATCGATGTTCAAATATGCCGTTTCATTCAGATGTCTCTTCAATGGGTATGAGGGGTCCTAATGTGTACCAAGAAAACAATCCCCACGCCATCACACCACCACCACCGTACCACCACCTGTACTGTTTACACCAAACAAGATAGCTCCATAACCTTATGTTGCTTGTACCAAATTCTAATTTTTCCATCAACATGATGCATAAGGAACGAAGATTCGCCTGACCAGGTACCTTTTTCCATTCCTTAACGGTCCAAGTGTCAGTGCTCCTCACCCACTGGAGATGTGCTTTCACATTCCTTTGCTGACAACATCGGCACGACATGGCTGTCACTTGTTGTAGCCCATTTGCAGTAAGGTTGGATAGTGATGCGTTCGGAGATGCCCTTCTGCATGCCAATGGTTAATTCTGCTGCGATTTGCCTGGTTATGGCCCATCTGTTCGCTTGGATGATTCTCGCCAGTCAACTTTGACTCCTTTGATCGCCGATTGCTATTAGTTGCTTGCTTTTCCATCATTCTGGGTAAACCCTTGAAAGGATTGTGCATGAAAAGCCCAGGAGGACTGCAGGTTTGGGAGACACTAGCACCGTCACGCCTAGCACCAACTATCATACCACGTTCAAAGTTGTTCTGGTCGTTCATTTCGCACATTCTGATACTCAATCCAACTCTAACTGATGCTCGAATACCTGGTCTCCCTGATTTATACTACACAACCCAGCCACGTGACTTGTTACGTGTTGGAATGAACCATTTATGTGACGAGGGGTGGTCTACCTAAGAAAGAATAAATTTATTCTTCATTAACATGAAATATAAATAAATTTAATAATTTTAGCTCCTATTACCCTTATTAACATTCTGAAAGTGGGGGGAGTTTATATCTAGCCCTCCACTGGATATAGGTAGTTTTAAAATCAATCCCTATTTTATGAAAAGACGGTGTAGCTTTCATTCGATATGTAATTTGTTATTGCTAACTTTAAATGGGATTAAATAACTGTGTTTAAAAACGTAAACAAACGCGAAACTGAAGCGGAAAAGGGTACTTTATATATATATTAAACATCTCTTGACCTTCCAAGAAAACCAAAATCGATTTAGCAATATTCGGCGAAATAATTCCTTTTTTGTACATGAAACAATCGCGATTTTATTGAGCAGTATTCGTATAAAGCATTCGGATATATTGCAATTGACGTGCAGAGTGCTGCTTTCTGAGTAGCAACAATATGGCTATCTCACTAGCGACCGATGCCAAGATATAATAAGGGCGCCTCCACCACTTCCTACCTCCATGGGAAAAAAAATCTCCGCGAGAAGAGAATTTTAAAATTAATTTTAAGTATATGACCATTATCTTTTATCCATCTGGTCTCTTGAAAGTCAACAATATCTAAGTTATAATGGTGGAATTCTTGTGTGAGGACATCAAGAGAATCATTTCTGTGTAGAGTCCTTACATTCCAACTACCTGTGGAGAGAAAATGGTTAGTGGGATATTTAAAGAAACTATGTTTATTTAAAGAGAAAAAGCTAACAACAACAAAAAGCCGTTTAATGGGGTAAAAACCTGTTTCCATCATTACTAAAGGCTGAAGTCATCTGCACTGAAGACTTCCTCCAATATAGGTTTGACGATGTCCATACAAGCAAGAGTTCAGCTACATGCGATGACCTCTGATCAGGATTATCCAGCAGCTGATAAAAAATTAATCTATTCACTTGGGAATGTCATCCCAGAAACAAACAATAAACACAGTGGGAGATTTTCCCTCAATAGAAGACCGCCAGCGTAGCAAATTTTGGATCCATAATCATGTTCAGAGCCATTATTCCATTCAGTTTTGTACATAAGTTCAGCACTAGGACCCTGTTGGGTTGACCACTCCTCAGCAGGTTAAAATAAATAATAAATACCCCCTCAAGCAGCTGCTTGCCACAGAGGTCTGACAGGAGCCTGTCAGTTTATATGCCCAGAGTAGAAGGTCTGAGAGGATGGCAGGACCTCAGCAGAAAAACGACACATACAGCCATGGGACGGGGCTCGAACCCAGGTCCCTTAGATTAGCAGCCAAGCGCGCTAACCACTCGGCCATGGGACGGCTCTCAGCAGGTTAGAAAAGAAAAATAGACATAGTAGTCCAGAACAATAGGCCACACTGATCTGGCAGCCCCTCACTTTCCATTCTCTTCCACCAGAGAGTATATCTTTTGAAAGGTACCACGAGAAGGGGGGGGGGGGGGTCGGACATTAGGTGCTAGCATGGCCGGGGATTGGTACATAGCTCTCCTTCCAGTGAATAACTACCTAAAGAAATATAAAAAAAAAAGTAAAAGCTGTTATACACGATATAATAAATAAAATTGGAAAAAAAATAATAAAAGCATAGCAATCAATTAAATAATCTACTCAGGTGAATTACTCCAGGGAAATGATTTTTCCCAGTGCTATCATTCTGGAATTGCTAATCAAATAGAATTAAAAAATGCAATTTTTCTATACTTAACCACGTTTTTATTTTTTGTGGAGATCATTTATTAGTCCTTTATATAATTACATGTATTGCATGATATATCTTTTGTTACAAATTGCAGAGAAATGTTTTCTTTTTGTTACAGGACTTTCTAAAAGTTTCGCCTCAGGCTTCGCAAAATTTCTCGTAAGCCTCTTCAAATGTCTTGTATCAGCTGAAACTGTTTCGCCTCTCGAATACGCAAATTGCTTCTAAGAAACCTGTAATTAAATTTAGAGCATCATTAAAACACTACTTATTTCAGAGAAATTGCAGAGATGCTCAAGAGAAAATATTATATCTTGGGGTGACACTTTTTAATTTACAAGCTACGATCCCGACAATGTCTTCTTTTTTATATTTTGAAAATTAACCACTCAGAATCAAAAGAACCCGAAGGCTCATAAAAGGGCGGGATTAGGAACATTCGTTAGACATCTAATATTTTCTGTCTTAATTATTCAGTATTATCTTAAAACTTTCAAAAGGTAAAGGATCTCGCATATCTTTAAAACTCGAAAATTAATAATGTTATTAAACCTACAGAGGAAAAAAGAGAAACTTTTGTTAGTTCAATAATCTATAATTTGAACGAAAAAGCATTATCTTAGTAAGAGTCAGAAATGCCTTACACGAGGGTTGGTCTGAAAATAAGTGTACAAAGCATATTAGTTCAGGGTTTTAATTGCAATCCCTATTTCGAACGATACAGGGTAATTCAGCTGTCGTCCCATTAAATTTCGTCATAGTCTCCGAAAAGTTTGATATATTTATCATATCATAGTACAAGTTTTTCAATTCCTTATCAAAACAAAATCCATGTTCATTCCCCTCAGCCATCGTTTCACAGTTGCACGTCGTCATCACTTTGAAGCCTATGGCTAGAATCCTGCGCAGATAGCAAACGCTCTATGCGCACCAAATAAAGAAAAAAAATATTTCAGCATCCGCGTATATGGACTACTTAATAACCATAGAGGTTTTTGCAAATGCTTGACGTCTGATGCATTTTTCAGAGTAAAAGAAATTAGTTTAATAATAAATCAGTAATGACTAATAATTAATTGACAAAATATACTGTGATAAAAATATCTGTATTTCGTAAAAATATTCCTTCTAAATAGTAGATAGAAATTTATCAGAATGTAATTTTGCAAATCATTCTGAGTAAATATTGCTCTTTCAATGCAGTTATCCGCGATTATGAGAAGACACTCCTTTTTATTCTACAGTAACTTCCCTTTACATTTCACTTTGTAAACTTCGTGATCTCCACGACTGAATTTTTACTGACTGACAATTGCTGGAATGTTTCTCAGAAAACAGGAATTAAAGCTCTGAACATTTTACAGATCTTATTCCAGTTTTCTAGCAAACAATTGAGCAATTTTTTGAATTTATGTTTGCTCCGTCAGCAAAATGACCCTTCTTTGGCATAGATAATTTTTTTTAATTTCTGACTTTATCCCAATGCATTTTGTTTTACTTTTTAAAGTGAATGTCATCACTCAATTTTCAAATCAAGTTTTTCTCACTATAATCTAGTATTTTTCACTCTTGTCAGTCCCCAATAATGAAGTAATATTTGCCCAATTCCTACATATTTTATCAGCTGTACGCGTTAACATCATTTTGTTTTTAATCCGCGGTTTTATCCGCTACCACGTTAATATGAATATTTAATCCGCAGATATCCGTATATATGGTCTGTAAATGGTAGCTAGGTAGTCACTGGAAGGAGAGCTATACACCAATCCCCTGTGATGATGCACAGAACCGGCCAAGCCTAGTACCTAATGTCCGACCCCGCCTTCTCGTGGTGCAGATCGTTAGTACCTTTCAAAAGAGATACTCTCTTGTGGAAGTGAACGGAAGGGGAGGGCTGCCAGATTAGTGTGGCCTACTGATCTGGACAACTATGGCTACTTTTCTTTTTTTTTCTACCCTGCTGAGGAGTGGTCAACCATACAAAGTCCTGGTGCTGACCATATAAACCCACTGGACTGGACAGATATATGGCTCTGAGCTTGATTATGGATCCTGATTTTGCTGCACTGGTGGGCTTCTGTGGATGGAAAATCTTCCGCTGTGTTTTCTGTTTGTTTGTGGGTTGACAGCCCCAAGTGAATAGATTCACAGGATATGTTTATCAGCTGGTGGATAATCCTGAGCAGAGGTCATCGCAGGCACCTGAACTCTTTGCTTCTATTGGCATCGTCAAATTCTACATTGGATAAAGTCTTCCAGTGTAGATGGCTTCAGCCTTTAGTGGTGGGGGAACGGGTCTTTGTCCCATGTCTGCGCTTAGGGGGCTGTTTGATATTGTCGGCATTCCCTCTCTCAATAAACATAGTTTCTTTAAACATCCCACTAACCATTTTCTCTCCATAGGTAGTTGGAATGGGAGGACTCTGCACAGAGCTTTTTCTCTTAATGTCCTCACACAAGAATTCCACCATTATAATTTAGATATTCTCGGCTTGCAAGAGACCAGATGGACAGATAAAGGTCAGATTCTTAAAAATAATCTTAAATTTCTCTTTTCAGGGAGGGACGACAATAAGCATCACCAAGGCGTGTGTCTGCTTCTCGGCAGACACGCTAGTGATGCTCTTCTAGGATATGAGTGCATTAATGAAAGGTTTCTAACAGCAAACTTTCAGACAAGCGTTAAAGACTTGAATGCTATCTGCTGTTATGCCCCCAATGAGGATGCCGTTGAGGATGAGAAGGATAGGTTTTATGGACAACTTCAGGATGTTTTGAATTCTGTCAAGAAAGGAGATATTACCCTTGTTCTTGGTGACTTCAATGCCAAAGTTGGTACTGACTCTGACCTTTGGGGAGGAGTGATAGGCCCTTTTGGTATTGGTAGCTGCAATGGCATTGGGCAACGTCTCCTACAGGTAAGTAAACTCAATGGATTCAGAACAACTAACACTTATTACAGACACCGCGGCATACATAAGTACACATGGGTTTCACTCGATGGGCTACATAAGAATACGATTGATTACATATTAATTAACAGCAAATGGGCTAGTTCTGTTAGGAATACCAGGTCATAAAGGGGAGCTGAAATTGGATCTGACCATTACCTTGTTAAAAGTATCTTGCAACTTAAACTTAAAAAGTGTTGTGCCAGGGTTAAAAAATTTTCTTTTAATACTGAAGCTCTGAAAGATCCAGTTATAGCCAAAGCTTACCATGATAGGTTACTTAGTCATTATGACAGTCATGGTATGCTTACTACTGAAGTTGAGGAAGAATGGGATCATTTTAAACAGGCTTTTTTGGACACTAACAGTACTCTTTTAGGAAAAAAGGAGCAGAAGAGACAGAATTATCTGAGTGATAACGCACTTCAGCTTATTTCAGAAAGAAAGAACTGCAGGAATGTCCTTAATCAATACCCTACTAGTCCTAACAGAAAGCATTACAGGGAACTTAATAAACATGTAAAGGATCAGTTAGCTGCTGATAAGAATCTTTGGCTTGATGGTTTGGCTGACAAAGCCGAGGAAGCAGTTAGACAGCACAACAGCAGAGAGCTGTACCAGATAGTTAATGTTTTGTGTGGTAGAAAACAGATAGGTATACAGGGATTGAAGGATAAACAAGGTAAGTTATAGAAGGTGAGGATTCTGTCATGGCTAGGTGGGCTGAGCATTTCCGTGATATTCTAAACAATGCAGTTAGTTCTACTCCCATTGTTTGCAGTGATTATAGATGCATTGGTGGCTTTAATGTTGGCCCTATAACACAATCTGAAGTTATTTTGGCTGTTTCTAAACTTAAATTTCATAAATCCCCAAGGGTAGATGAAATTACTACGGAAATGCTTAGAGCTGGGAATGTTTCGGTTGCCACTTGGATGACTGAAATTCTGAATATCTTTTATGATATAGGCATGGTTCCTAAGGATTTTACCAGAGCTATTATTATCCCTATTTTCAAAAAAGGTGATCGCAGTTCTTGTGATAACTATAGGGGTATCAGCCTACTCTCTGTTCCAGGTAAAGTTATTTCCACGATTGTGCTTAATAGAATTAAGAATTTGGTTGACAGTCAGTTGCGTGATGAACAATGTGGATTCAGAATTGGTAGGGGATGTGTGGATGAGATATTTTCACTTAAGCAAATTCTTGAGAAATGTTTAGAGTTTCAGAAACCTTTGGTTGCTAGCTTTGTTGATTTCAAAAAGGCTTTCGACTCTGTTGATCGTCATAATTTGTGGCTGATTGTAAGATCATATGGTATACCAGATAAGTTAGTTAACATAATGAAAGCTCTCTCTAATAACACTGAGTCGTGTGTGAGAGTTGGTAAGGCTTGTAGCAATTGGTTTAGCATTACTTCTGGTGTTCGACAAGGGTGCATTTTGTCTCCTTTTCTCTTTAGCTTTGTTATTGATTATGTTATGCGAAATTTACTTCAAGGGAAAGATTTTGGCCTTAAATGGGCTGGAGATACGAAAATTTCTGATTTAGATTATGCTGATGATTTAGCCCTTTTGGCAAATGATGTTGATGAGATGAACTCTTCATTCGAGCTGTTGATGAGACTGGTAGTAGAGTAGGTTTGGTTATAACAGAGAGAAAACTAAAGTGATGAAAATTGGTCAGGCAGGCTGTGATTCAGTTAATCTGAATGGTTTGCAGTCTTGAGCAGGTGTCACAGTTTAATTATCTTGGGAGCTAGGTAACAGATAATGGTGATGTGCGGCTTGAGATTAACAGACGAATAGGGATTGCTGACGGAACTTTTAAGAATCTATGGAGAGTGTGGAAAAATAGGCGTATACACCTAAAGACTAAAATTAGACTGTATAATAGTTTGGTTCTTTCTAAGGTTAGTTATGGTAGTGAAACTTGGACACTTTGTAAACAAGATAACAGGAAACTAGTTGCTTTTGATTCCAGATGCTTACGCAGTATCTTGGGCATTAGGTTTTTCAAATTTGTAACTAATGATGAGGTTAGGCAAAGGAGTTTATTGTGCCTTTAAGCAGCATATTGTGCAGAGAGAGACTCCGCTGGTTTGGCCATGTTGCCCGTAGGAATAATTAT
This sequence comes from Ryuthela nishihirai, assembly GCA_038380435.1. Taxonomy (NCBI): domain Eukaryota; kingdom Metazoa; phylum Arthropoda; class Arachnida; order Araneae; family Heptathelidae; genus Ryuthela; species Ryuthela nishihirai. The sequence continues at coordinate 13,697 of JAWZYU010000842.1, forward strand.
AGATTGGCGAATAGGGTTATGAACAGCGTGCCTAAAGGCCTCAGAAAGAAGGGGAGACCTAGGATGCGGTGGGCAGACAATATCAAACAGGACCTTGTTAGAATTGGTGTGCAGTGGCCAGATGCAGTAGATGTAGCTCAGGATAGACTTGCTTGGAGAACTAAATTGCACGGTCTGGTTGGACCTCCGTAGCCCATGGCTGCTTGATGATGATGATGATGATGATGATGATGATGATGATGATGATGATGATGATGATGATGATGATGATGATGATGATGATGATGATGATGATGATGATGATGATGATGATGATGATGATGATGATGATGATGATGATGATGATCTGTATATCTGCCTATGGCTCCAAAATGTTTCTTCAGTGCTGGGAAAAATTGGTAATGTTTAGGGGCAAAATCAAAACAATAAACAGAACCTTTTTTCCTTCAAAATCCAACTTACAGAACCGACTTCTTCCTTAGACTACTCTTCCAGTCGAGTAGCCATATTCAACTGACCCTGAGACACAATGAATGAAAGATGACTTGCGAATCGACATGCAGGTTTGCCAACAACGATTAATAAATCACTCCAGCATAGCTACAATAACTGCAGGTCCTTTGGTTGTGAGTAAACTTTGTAAACCTTGTAAACTTACTGAGCACACTCGTATTAAAGAAAAAGCTCCCAAACATTTTAGTACTTCAAAACATAGAACTTTTTTTGGCATGAAAATATGATTCAGCTAAATCTGCGCACAATCCTTCAAGAGAAATCAACCTCCAATTATTATGAACATGCGAAAAATATAAAAACATCTAAAATTAACCAAGATGACCTAAAAGCAAAATAGACGGCTATTTTCTTTTGGTAATCTAAGAGTTTGCTTAAAAGGTTCTTTGTTTCATTATTATTTCCAGAAGGTCAGCAGCCATTAATTTTTAATGCATCTTAAGATTTCTGCAAAGAGTGTAAACAAAGAGATAGCTAGTCGACATCAACGTGTCTGACAACAATATTTTTAATTTATTCCTTTGATATAAATACAGGCTGTCCAAAAAAGTCTTCTATTTTTTACAAAAATTAAAAAATAAAGAAATCATTTTCTCTGTAAGTTGACATTGGTATGTTAGTCCGAAGATTAATTCACAAAGATTTTCCTAAAGGTATTTTTCCTACAAGAGGGTACACCACCTTCCTTCTTCTAACAGAATATGTCAGAAATTCGATGTACGAGAATTTTTTAATTGCCGCATTTCTCCATATCTAGATTAGTCGCGACAGTCCGACACATTGGTTACTATTACTGTTATACACTGATTAGTATCATTCTGCAACTGGCATGCAGAGTACGATTCCCAAGACACGATCGTAGCCATTTTTGCCCTCCCTGTTTATACATCGCCATTTACATAGTTGGTCAAATCACGTAGGCTCTATAAAACAGCTGCTAAATACAATTATTAGTGCCAAGAACGAAGTAAGCTTGTTTTGATCCGCTCCCAGTGAAAGGCGGGAAAATAACATGGTAATCAATAACGGGGTATCCATGTTGATGGAAAGTGGAAGAGAAATTGAAACGTGGATTGAATAGAAAAGAGCAATATCGACAGCTGAATATGTTAAATTTAGATGAACGCAGAGTGAACACTATGGCCGTAGGAACTCACTTGACAGCTCCAGCAGCGTCAGTGTTTTAAAGCGCAGAAAATGAGCCCTTGCTGAATGGGCCAACGAACAGAGTGACAGCGCTCTGCCAACACCACCTAGAGGAAAAGGCCGTAGCACTCATTTGTGACGTCAGCATTAGTGGACGGAACTGCCGGCAGAATAAAATGAGAAGTAGCTTATGCTTTCCATTTAATCTTCTGAATATTCAGTAACAAATCAGCATCATCATTAAAATAATTTGTTTTCACATAATTTTAAAAAATTCCTCACCCCCCCCCCTTTTCTTTTTTTGCTTTGATTAGTATTTTTAAACCATTAATTACCATTTCCCATTATCCAGATAGATTTAATACCACCCTTTAACATTCGGAAATTCCAAAACTTTTAATTAATTTCGCACACGATCAATCATTGTATTGAACAAGTACTAAATTTTCATTCTTAAAGGATTCTAGAAGTGCGAAATATATCATTTTTTTACCCAAACTCCACACATATCCATCAATTTTTTTTAACAAATATGCATATGTGTATATAAAGGTCTAAAACGTTATTTAATGAAAACAATATGTTTAAATATTGCATATGTTAAGAAAAACAATCAACAAATTCCACATTAAAAAATACTTTTATTTACAATCTGAATCCACATCTTTTACACCTCACAAATATATATATATAGGTACAGATTACAATGAAACAAATATTTCACATCATTGTTTACTTCGTTTTAAAGAAAATTGTGCAATTAAATCAGGAAAATTCACCAATCATATGGAAGAATTTTTGAGCAATATGAAGAAACTTAATATCGTGCAATACTATTTAAATTGAAAAGAAAAATTTTAAAATATTTCGTTCATCCCAGATGAACAATTGTTAATTTTTTTAAATAGTTCAATATGAAAGCTATGTTTTTAAAATGCATTACTTTGATAAAAACTGTTTCTAGCACAACTATGACTTTTAGATAAAAAACAACAACAAAAAAGAAAAATTAATTTTCCATACTTTTTCACACTAATGCATATTAAACCTGATTCTTCACAAGATTAGAATTTTTATCATTTTTGGTATCATAATAACAATTAAAGAAATAAACTTCAATATTAGAAAAAAATTCTGAAGAAACATGAAAGCAACATCAAAATACGTGTGGTCAAAAGGTTTGAACAGATTCAAAATACAACAGAAATATGAAATTCAATGAGTATCATACAATGTAAAGGTCAAATTGAAATATCCATAACACTCAGTGATTATGAAACCTAATTCCATGTTATATCAAATGAAAGCTAATGTCAAAGCTTTGTAACTTTTAAAATGAACTTTTGTGAGAAAAAAGGAAATGAATATCAAGTAAAGATCTCAATCAAATTTATCTAAATCTATGTTCGTTAAAAATTAAAGAATATTTGAAACTGGGATATTTAATATGAACAATGGCTATAGAAAATATTTGATCTGGGAAGTTAGTTCAAATAAGTTAATTTTAAAGCAATATTCCCATATTAAATTTTACTGGAATGTTATTAGCATAGTTTTAGCAGAATTTGTAACAATTATTTCAATTTCACCAACTCTGCAAAATGAGCATTATTGTTTAAGCCAGTGGTTCTCAAACTTTTATGCTTCACGTACCCCCTGGAAATGTGTATGTAACTGGCGTACCCCTTGTATAGATAGATAAAACTATAGTTATAATATAACAATGTTATTTTTACTTTGTTACTAGATTTAGCGAATTTTGAGCTCTCACGGCGTACCTCAAAAAATTCTATTGCGTACCCCACGTTGAGATCCCCTACTTTAGGTTATTTCTTTAATACCTGTCCCCTAACTTTGACTCCCCCTCCCTAACCCCAACACTTCCCCCTCGAAAGTAAATCGGAGTTGGCAAAATTATAAGTGACTTCGTAAAATTCAAGTGATTTGTGAAAATTTGGATTTTTTTTATGTAAATTAAAGGGGATTTAACAAAATAGAAGCAACTTGCAAAATCAAGAGAAGTTGGCAAAATTCGAACCCATTTGGTAAAATACAGCTGAATTGTGAAAATTGGTATTATTTTGGGGAAATTAAGAAAAGTTGGCAAAATCTTGAGAGTTAAGAAAATTTGAAGTGACTTGGTAAAATTTAGGTGAGATGTAAAAATAGTGATTTTTTTTGGTAAAATTATGGCGAATTGGCAAAATCTTGCGGAGTTAGCAAAATTCGAAGTGACTGCTAAAATTCAGGTAAAAGGTAGAAAATTGGGGTTTTTTGGTAAAATTATGGCCAACTGGCAAAATCTAGGGAAGATGCCAAAATTCGAAGCCACTTGGTAAAATACAGGTTAGGTTTAAAAATAGGATTTTTATTCTGTAAAATTATGGCGAGTTGGCAAAAAGGAGGCAACTTGGCAAAATCTTGGGAGCTTCCCCCCTCGGAACTAAATTCTGGGTACGTCCCTGACAGAGACAAAATTAAATTTATGTAAAGTACTTATTTTCTCAGTTGTCAAAATTTGATTTCCAAGTTGCAAAATTTTCGTTGCCCCCACCCTTCGCTCCTGGCATTCTGCGCAAGTTCCCCCTTCAGGATTGGATGAAGAAAATACACAAATAGCCACGGGAAAACCCATGACCTCATGAGTCTGAAATACTCACCTTTAGAAGTAAACGAGTTCCCCAGTAGGAGAGTTTGAGCTAGCCAACGTAGAGTGAAGAAACGGTTTTGATGTTCACCTTCAAATTCGAGTAGGGTTGTAGCAGCAGAAGGAGCGATTTAGCAGTCGGAGAGCATGAAACTGTAGTTACGATCACAACAAGAATTTCCTTCCTTAAGTCAGTGAAGGTCCTTCTCAACAATTATTCGCCTACATATAGGACCAAAGAACCTCAACACTCGAACTATGAATTCGTTTTGCTAATGAAGCAGTTATTCGCATGTCTCAACAAGCGTCGGAAACCACGAAGTGTTTAACTATAGGGTCTGCCTACGACTTGGCTTATGCTTCCCCAGACGTGCTATTACTGACCACAAATTACCCCCTCTCTTAGCTGAAGCAGAATACTGGACTCCATAAAAGCGCCGCTGGTTTGGCGAGTCATCAGCATTTCCTTCGTCCCTCGAGAGACTGTCTATTTGCACTAATTAACATGCCACCACCAGAAGAAGAGGAATGGTCCCGTTCGCCTCCCTTATTTGTAGAATTATATGGATCTTCAGAATACTGAAGATATAGTGAGTAAAGGTCGAAGTCAGCTGATTAGTAAACCCTTAACGACACAATTTTGTGGCTCATTGACCGTGGACTAGGAAAGGAGTTTGAAGTGTCTTCCATTATGATTCGAATACTATGGGAGGGGAGAATCGGAGGCGCCATTTTTTCTCTAATGTCTTGCTCTGCATAGTTTTAAGTACACAGTAGAGTTAGCATAGTTAAAGTAGGATAGATAGTCAGAAGAGTTCAATATCATCTCTAGCGTGGTAGTGTATTTACATGTTATATCCTTTCTTTTTATATTTTTATAGGTTGTCATCAATCGTCTATAGGACGAAAACTTCTTTGTTAGTAGCTTGAGAAATAATAGCAGTTTCATGTTTTGTTCAAAGTTCAAATAAATTCATTAAGATTCATTCGAAACATTGAATTTATTTACACTTGCGTCACATTTGCGCCATAATTCAGAGTTTAGTGGTCGAGTGGTTAGCGCGTTTGGTTATTGATCTAAGGGACCTGGGTTCGAGCCCTGGGTCCTTCGAGCCATGGATGTTCGTATTGTTTTTTTGCCGAGTGCCTGTCATCTTCACAGACCTTCTACTATGGCATATAAACTGAAAGGTTCCTGTCAGACTTCTGTGGCAAGCAGCTGCTTGAGGGGGTATTTATTTTATTTATTTTTAGTTTATTGCCCAGCAGAAGGGGTCTTGCACAGCTGAGTGACCAGCAATCCAAAGCAAGGTGAAAATGGACATTTGGCTGCCCAAATGCTGTCACTTAGCCCCATGGAATCATAAAACTTTGTGAATTCAACTGATAGGAGGTGAACCCTGAAGGAATAGGAGTATTAGAGACAGTCAGGTAAACTATCTGACTGTCTCTAATACTCCTATTCCTTCAGGGTTCACCTTTAGCTTGTTTCCATAAGCCATCAGTTATTTACTAAGAACATTTTTTTTTATTTTAACACTGGCGCCTAAGTTAAATTGTGGGATTTAATTGTGTTCGAGAAAGGGGGATATTCAGCCACGCTGACCTTCACACAGATTCTATACGCCAACCATAACTTTCTGGTGGGCAGTACAGAGCTTTACAATGTAACCCCTTTTCGATTACACCTTAGCTCAGAACTCACGTGACACAACCTCTGTGTCGTGCAACATCATCATTCTAGATTATTTCCTTTTGGTAGCCTACTACACTTTCGCGCATGATTACCCCAACCGAATCTATCACACTAAAGGAAGCACTGTCTCTCTCACCTATGCTGCACGATGTCTCGCGAGTGACATATCAGATAGAATATCGTACACAATAACCTTAACACTTCTTAATTTTGGGGATTTTTATCCATCGCTAAGAAAGACTGATGCTGAAAACTGCTTAATCTGGTTGGATCTTCCTATTCTATGCTTGCTTGATGATTTACATTTCCTTCTTACTGTTTTAGGTGCAAACATTTATAAAATAAAAATTAGTCTTTCATTATTTAGCGACAAACTCCTACTATCCACTAGGTTCCCGAAATAGCTCAAAAATCACCAAAATGGGTCAGTCTAAGAGATGAGGTCATGAACTATAATAAATCTTGATACCTTAGCTAAAAAGATTATTAAAAGTTTTTTTTATGAAGATTAAAGCATTCCTTATCCTATATCATTATTTAATTGCTTGAGAGTAATGAGTTAATAATAAAACTCATAACTCTCAAGCAAAATTTACTACAATATTAGAGGTCAAACTTTCTTTTGGGACAACATGCTTTTTCTCCATTTTATTTATTAATATTGAAGAAAGGTGACAAGGATCCGATCTAGGAAGGCTTCCGTTTGAGAATGCTAGGAAAAAGGCAGAATAAGCTCAACAGACAAAAAAATAAGTCATCTCCCACCGTAAGATGGTTATGTCCGTTCGACAGCAATAGACGGCGCACCAGTAATAAAAGAGTCCTGCAAATAGCTGTGCCATGCGCTACAGGGTTCATACAGTGACAAGAAGTGGTTGTGTGGCAAGTGTGTGTTAGTCGCTCCGTGAAATATGGGTCACGCCAAAGATGTGAATGAGTGTCAAAAAGGTGTTATTGCATTTGGCCGAACCAAAGGAGATAGTGTACAAGAAGTTGCTGCCTTTGCAGGTATGTCCAAACGTACTGTCCAAAGGGTCTCCCAGCAGTGGCGTACATGGCAGTCCACCGCTAATCGTCGCCAGAACTGCGGCAGAAAGACTGTGCTCACCAATAGGGACCACCGCAGTGTGTCACGCACTGTTAGGGCAGACCGCTTTGCAACGAGACATGAATTGCTATTGTCAGTCAATGCAGGCCTACAACAAGCTGTTTCCGAACGAACACTCGATAGAGAACTGCATGCATGGATATCTGGAGCATAATACCGTGGAAGAGACCCATGTTAATAGTTCTACACAAGGCTACATGGCTACAGTTGGCGCAGCGCCACAAAGACTGGACTGTCGACTCTTGGAAGCGTGTGATCTGGTCGAATGAATCACGTTTTTTCTTGTACTCGAATGATGAGAGGCGGACGGGTATCTCATAAGCCGCATGAAGCATTCCATGCGGACTGTGTGCAAGGTTCTGTTCAAGCTGGAGGAGGCTCTGTGATGTTTCGAGGATGTTTCACGTACGTGGAAATGGGTCCTTTGGTTGCGGTGATGTTACACTTGAACCAGGGGCTATATGGAGCTACTGGATGACCACATGTTGCCTTTTGTACATCATCTCCACAGTGAACACCAGCAGGATACCCAGTTTTCCAAGACAACAATTGTCACATGCACAGGGCTCGAAGTGTGTCGGATTGGACGATGAGCATTCTGAAGCCTTCGAACATTTCGATGGCCTGAAAAAATCCCTAGATTTGAATCCCATAGAAAACTTGTGGGACTGTTTAGGGTAACGAGTGAAGCGCCGTCCTACGCATTCAGCCAATGTGGCCGAACTGCGGCATTTGCTGCTGGAAGAGTGGATGAATATTGATGTGCACTACGTCCGCATTGGTGACATCCATGCCAGACAGGATATTTTACCTGCAGAAATATTATCTGCGTATTCTCTCATTTCTGCATTTTACCTAGAGAAACATTTTTCGCTGACCCTTTCATTTCTGTATTTTACCTGCAGTATGTTTATGGCTGTTCTTCGCTCGCACGGAGGCGTTACTCGCTATTCGGTGACATTCAGCCAGGGGTAACTAATTTTTTTCTCCGATGAGCTTATTATTACACTTCTGCATATTTCACTCATTTTTGAAGATAATTTTAGAACTCTTAATCGGAGAGGAAAATGTCATACTGCAATGAAAATTCAGTATTTTGTTGCCCTCCCCACACCCCCAAGATCATACCCAGCTTCTAGATCTGGACATTATTCGCAAACTCTGTCTTTAATCCTGATATTTTTTTATTTCCAATGGTAAAATTGTTTCTTGGTAAAAAAAAAATTTATAATTGGAAAAATATTAAAAATAACTAATTTTTGCACGCTAATGTAAATTTAAAAGTCTAAAATATTATCTGCTTAACCTCTCTTTTCGGTATTTTACCTGTAGAAATATTATCTGCCTACCCTCTCATTTCTGCATTTTACCTAAAGAAATATTTTCCACTTACCCTTTCATTTCTGCATTTTACAGAATGTTTATGGTTTGGAGCTATTTTAGAGTTACACGATTTTAAAATTTTGCAAATTTTAATTTTCTGACTAACCTTCCATTGACTAACCATTCCACTTTACACACAGAAAAGATAATATCGGTTTGTGTTTTGGGCATGTTCAAAGTTAAATATTTGAAAATTTCAAAAAGTCCCAACAGTTAAATATTGAAAAAGGAATTTTTAAACTTGAAATTAATAGAAATTCGACGTATACAAAAAAATAACAACCCAGGATCGATTAAATAATGTAATTTTTAAATCCTAAGAATGATGACTTACAGAACAAAATCACGACACGACATCCCGTCCACAATTTGTTATTGTGTATTCTAAGAGCGTAATGAGTGGTTCTCACTTTCTTTTATCATCTGTTTTGACAGCTCGGGAAATCTATCAAATTTTATTATTATTCCTGGGTAGCTTCCTACCTTTATAGGTTCCGTTTTTTTCCCCCTACTCTGCTTGGCTACTGAACTAAGGGATCTGGGTTCGAGTCCCGGGTAAGTCATGGATGTATGTGTCGTTTTTCTGCTGAGGTTCTGCCATCCTCTCAGATCTTCTACTTTGGCATATAAACTGATAGACTCCTGTCATACCTCTGTGGCAAGTAGCTGCTTGAGGAGGTATTTATTTTTATTTAATTATAGTGCAAAGCAGGTTAAAACGGAATTTTATAGATTTTAATTAATAGACCCGTCTTGTCGCAGTCTTACTTTCTCTTCTGTGGAAAGCATTTGACCTTCAACCCTAGACCCTTTAATTTTCACCCCTGACTGTCACACAAGACACATAGAGTGGAAACTCGTTTATTCGGACTCGATGGCACGTTTTGAAAAATCGCTCACCGCGCATTGATTTAAAGACAAGAGTGTTAATTCTGTTGTAATTTCCTTATAATTTTATAATTCCCTAAAATTTCATTAGTTGAATTTTTTTGCTGTAATACCTTCTTATAAATTACAATTATTATGTTAATACAGAATAAAGAATTTATATGCATCTATGTCTACCTAAAAATTCATATACATCTATGTCAATACAAAAAATTATATACATCTTCAATTAATATGCACCTAACACATATGTAGACGATTGCGAGTGATAGACGACGGACTGACGACAGACAGCTGACAGTGGCATTAATTCTATTCAGCATTAATTCTAACTGTGATGCAGAGATGGTAGAGTTCTGAAAATTTGTGTTAGGGGGTAATCCGGGTGGTAGATCTCGAGAAAAATCCAAAATTTGACCTTCGATGCCATTTAAAGGTCAAACAGAGGTCACATAGAGGTCAAACGTCATTCTGACCGATCAAAAATTGGAACGAAGTGAAAATTGGTGACTGAGGATATTTCAAGCTGTATCTTGGAAAGATTAGGAAATTTTGATCCAAATGGTGCTTCGAGGTCAAAGGTCAAATTCATATCTACTGAGACTAGAGAGCTAAAAGTGGTTCCAGGGTGTATTTTGGGTCGTAGATTTCAGAAATGTTGTGAACTTTGAAAATTATGGATCCTACCATCTCAAAGGTTTTTATATACAATGTATATTTTTCAATATACATTGTTGGAAAGCTAAAAATTGTTCAATAGGAATATTTCAGGCAGTAGAATCAGAAATAAGAGTAATTTTACGATCAGATGTCGCATTCAAGACCATATAGAGGTCGGAGTCACGGTCTAGAAATCAAAAGGGGGAATAGGGGGAATTGATTTGTTTGAATTCGATTATCCGAAATACCTACATCCCCCTATTAATCCGGATAATCGAGTCTTGACGGCATTTGGAAACAGAAAAAACAGAAACACTTGATACGCGATTGGTTAATGCACCGGAGTAATAATCCCCAAACAAATAAGGCTGCGATAAATAAGGGCTCATTCGGTAGCTCGCAATTCGCAGTTCTCAGGTTCGAGTATCAGCTGGGTCAGCATTGAAATTTATCTCAGCAAGACTCCTCCCGTCCTGCCTACGTCAGCAGGGGACACCGACGAGCTTCGATAGGAAGACATAAGTCGAATGGAATGTTAAGCCGTGGCCCTTTGTGTGGGTATGCCATACCCTGTGAACGTTAAAGAACACGTTGGATGGCCTTGAAGGGAGACTACCATCTGTCTCCCAACAACTGTTCCATTGTATCCCCTTCCCGAACCTTCTCTGAGCCTTCGGAGTCCTTGTAACCTGTCAATTTAGCCCATTGTATGCAAAAAAAAGTGCGCTCAGAAGTAAAACAACCCGACACAACCCAAACAAACAACTAATCAATTAATCTATCTAATTTTCCGTATCTTAAATTTCAGACTCAAAATGTTCGCAAAAAATGTTTAAATTACATGCTTTAGATAAGCTTGTTTAGAACCACAAATAAGAACGCAAGTATCCAAGTTAGTGAGATTTATCAGACAGCGGAAGAATAAAAGGAATAATGCTAAGCAAAATCAATAACCTCTATTACTGCGACACTTTAGCTAGCGAAATAAAAACCTCTGCCCCAGAAGACTGAAGTACTTAATTGATTTACCTTGTCTTTGTTTTCTAAACATTGATTGGCCAAGTTCTGAAATATTTTCTGTCTATTATTCCTTAATGTCAGTCTTCTTAGATAGAAAAGACAAAAGAATGCTGGAAGCTATCCAGAAAGATTAGGCTGGAAGAAACTCTCTAGAGCTTTGATGAAAAGACAATTATGGGAGAGTCTAAAGTTAACCAAGAGGTAAAAAAAGTTATGGTCCTTTCACTACAATATAAGATACAAAGATAATTACTTTCAACGTTTGGAGTAATACATTGTCCATTAAGAATTCTTCCTTTCAGTTTTCAAACTTTTTAATATTCATACATTTGCTTTTTAAAAAGAGTTAAGAAATGTTTTAGAAAATGCTTCAGAATGTTTGCTCGGATAAAAAGTTTGGTGAAAGAATAACGGAGAAAGAAATAGCTTGCTTTTTTAAGCTTAATGCAATCGCTGTTAGGTCGTTTCCTACCAGCGAGAAAAGCGAAGTTTTATTAAAGATTAAGAAAAAAGTTTCTTGGAAGATAAAGATTAGTGGTTTCCTTCGAAAGGACTTCTTAGCGTTATTTCGAAATATGAGAAGAAATTAGTTTCTCTATTTTAAGTACTTCGGATGATGAAGTTGAAACTTAAAAAACATTAATAAAGCAATGACTTGTATAGTAAGGAAGGAAATGAAATTTAATAAATTTTTCGATAGAAAGAAATGTTAAAAAATTATCATTGAAAGAGGACTTTTGATCAATCAAATGCGATATTTTCGAACAAGGAAGAGATATTTTTGATATAATAATTTTGTTTCTTTGCTGTTTACAACCGTAAAAAAAACTTTTTTGCTGTTTACAACCGTAACATATTGAGCATTGCTAGTTCAATATGTTACGGAAAAACAGGAAAAAGACCTCATTTCTATCAATTGCTTAGGAGAAGAAATAAAAGAAATTGATGTTCCTGAGTGTATATCGCTTAATCAGAAATATATATAAATAGATTAAAATATTTAAAAACTCCCTATTTTCCTTAAGCTTCCCGAAAAGTAAAAAAAAACCTAAAACATAACCTTGGTGCAATCAGTCACTGAATTCGAATTCACTTCAAAGGAATTCAGTGACTGATTGCCCCATCGATAGGTTTTAGGTTCATTTTCCTACTTTATAGGGTATATATAAATATACAGGAAGACAGGTCTTTTGATATTTTTTATCTATTTATATTTTTTCTTTGTCACTAAAAACATTTACTCTCACAAACTTTCTTTTGATAAATGACTCATAGACATCGGCCACATTTTGTCTCTCCCATTTTTTGGAGAGTAGTTTGTGTTGGATTATGTTGTCTACATTCTGAAGCTGCGAATTATTTTTCATTTGAATAATTTTAACATTTGAAGATTCTGATAGTTTTATATTTTTCTTGTGTGTATGTGTACGTGATAGTACGTTTAAATTTCTATGTTATTTTTATACAATGCAATATGTAATATAACAATCCGAAAAAGCTTAGCTTGGGGATTGTTTATAGGAAAAACAAATATATATATTTATTTCTAAAATAAAGTTGAAGTTGTTTGAGGTAGCCCATGACAGTGGAGAAGTCACAAGCTTTAATTTGATATATAACTCGTTAAGGTTATATTCCCCCTAAAATTCCGTCTCCTTTTTGGGAAGGGAAAATGGTTAGTGGCACCATTTTCAAACTAGTCTACGACGGTGGTCATATGAACTTTCATTTATCACCTGACTCGTAACTTCAGTCCCTTGCATTTGGAATATATAATAGAAGAACGACTTTCATATTTCCCCTATTTTAAGGGAGAGGGAAGAAATCAAAGGGGTATATTGTTATTGCTCACAACATCCACCAAGTCACAAGCTTTTAATTGGCATACAAGTTATTACGTTCAGCGGCTGAAAGAAGGCACTACTAGCGGGAAATACAGTTGCCATGAAAGAATGTACCTGGTCTGCAATGATGATTAGGTAGGTGGTAGACATCATAGTTTCCTGCACATGAATGACTGGATTCAGGGTTTCCCATAAATTTGAACAGAACATAGGCAGAACATAGCCCAAAGCATTACACTTCCTCCACTGGTTTGTTTTCATCCCATGGTGCATCCTGGTTCCAACACTTCCCCAGGTAAACAACGCACACGTACCCGGCCCTCCACATGGTGCAACAGGAAACGAGATTCATCGGACCAGACGACCTTCTTCCAATCATTCAAGGTCCAGTTTTGATGCTCGCGTGCCCATTGTAATCATTTTTAATGGTGAGCTGAGGTTAGCATGGGTACTCGGAGCTGCCTGTCGCTATGCAGCCCCATTTTCAGTAAGGTTCGATGTACTGTGTTTTGTGACACATTACTCCGATCACCAGTATTCAACTTACGGGCGAGTTGCGCCACAGTATTCCTTCTGTTGGCTCGTACCATACAGGATACCCTTCACTGACCTCTAGTATTAATGAGCAGTGGTCAGTCCACACCTAGCCGGCAGTTCGTGGTTTTTCCCTCCTTGGACTACTTTTTAAAGGAACTAACCATGGCTGACCGTGAGCACCCCACAAGCCTTGCCGTCTTGGAAATGCTCTGATCCAGTCGTCTGGCCATTACAATTTGGCTTTTGTCAAACTCCCTTAAGTTCGCTGCCTTTTCCATCTGAAAAACAAGAATAACACTGATTAACACAGATCAATATCAGGTGTTATTTATACCGTTTCATGACCTTCACACGCGCCGTCGTTTACCTGCAGTTGCTTCGATTTGCATAAAGATGCGCTGGTCATAATATTTTGACTCTTTGGTGTATATATAGACTATTGTGAGTGACTGACAGGAGATCATGCTAACGTCTGACTATGATACAGAAATGGTAGAGCTCTGAAAATTTGCACCTAGGGATAATCCGGGTCGTAGATGTCGGAAACATTCGAAATATAACCTGCGTCATGTCCTTCGAATTCAAATAGAAGTCACGTAGAGGTCAAATCGTGATCCACGAATGCTAGGAACATAGAAATTGGTGTCTGGGGATGTTTCGGATTGTAGATCTCGAAACCGTTACGAAATTTTGGAATCCAGAGTGTCATTACATATCAAAGGTGAAATTTAGAGCTATCGATGCTAGAGAGCTAAAAATTGGTTTCTGCGGATATTTTGAGTCGTTGATCTCGAAAATGTTGCGAAATGTTTGAGGTCAAAAGTCAAATATCGATGTACCAATGCTAAAGAGCTAAAAATTGGTGTGGGTATTTTGAGATCTAGACCTCAGAAATGATGCCAAATTTTAGAGTGATGGGTCGCTCAAGGTCAAAGGTCAAATTCGATCGTTGTTGGAGCTCTAAAAATTGGTGAAGAGAGCTCTTTCGGGCAGTACTCAGAAGTGAGAGGAATGTTCAGATCCAGTGTCGCGTTCCAGATTAAATAGGGGTCAGAGTGACCAGCTAGAAATCAGGAGGTGCCGAAGGCAGTGATTGATTTCTAGTATGACCTACGACTTGTTAGGTTCGGCACTAGCTTTCTGGAGATACAGCAGAATAAAGGTTTTCACATTTTATCTTTTTAAGGTGGAAGAAAACATGGGGGTCAGTTTTAACAGCCTATGATACTCCCCGCTTCACAAGCTTTCATTTGGCATATGAATAATTAATTTTGTCCTTCACGTTCGTAAGATAGTTTGAAACAATTGTTTTGAAAAATACACAAAACGACAAAGGATGAGAGAAAAGCTTATATAATAATATATGGTAAACCTGCGAGTATTAGAATAGAGATCAGTCAATATTCTACTATACAAACATACATAAATGCCAGGGATGTTTTTATTTAAATATTGAATATTACATTCGTATGTGATAAAATGCGCAAATCTTGCAATCTCATGAATGACATGCCTCATTGGGTAGAAAATTGTGGCCAATGTAACGAATTCACATCTTTCTAGCTACTTTCAATAATAAATAAATACTCCCTCAAGCAGCTGCTTGCCACAGAGGTCTGACAGTTTATATGCCAGAGTAGAAGGTCTGTGAGGATGGCAGGACCTCAGCAGAAAAACAACATAAAGTCCATGCCTTATCCGGGTCTCGAACCCAGAAACAACATAAACGTCCATGCCTTATCCGGGGCTCGATACCCAGGTCCCTTAGATCAGGAGCCAAGCGCGCTAACCACTCGGCCACGGGATGGCTTGCTACTTTCCAAGTCTTAAAATAAATAAGTTGGTGTACGTTGATTGTAAAATAGTACATCGTTACACAGGATAACTATATGATAATATAACATGAGGAAATGTGTTTAATGTAATGGGTAACAGCAGAAGTAGATTCATGTGTGGTGTGGTGACCTCGATGCAGTTCAAAATAAATGAAGAATCAAATAATGGAACAATGAAAATTTTAAGAAAAATATACACTAAAATGTCGATGTAATGAACGCTAGTGACACTAATTTTCAGTATAAGGAATTTTTTCCAAACTCTGATGACTTTACTTTGTATTCAAATGTACAAATACTTTATTTTAACAAATACCATGCTAACGAAAATATCAATTTAATTTAAAACAAATATTTTCTGATGGGAAAAAATATTATTACTATAATGAAATTTGTAAAAGAAAATCCCTAAACAATGTACACAACGTACATGTTTCGATCTCTAGTGTTTTGGTTTTAGCATCTGGCAACGCTGCAATGATTGATTTAAATGCTTTGAAATGTCTATCCAATCACAACGCTATTTTTCAATCTCACTGCATTCAAAACAGACGCAAAGTAAGTGCTCAACGGCCAGCAAAATGCCTTAAAGCGCTGCTGGTCATATTGCTTTAACATAAAATTCTGTTGAGGTGGATAGATACTGACGAAATATCATTTTGCACTGTCAGACTTTCACAATTAGTGGTTACAATAGCGCCATCTGGCGGTGAAATTCTTGAAAATGACAAGAATTAAAATTAATTTTGTACATGATCTATCTAAGTTTCATATTTTAGTAATAAAGTGTGAAGACCAAAGAGTCCCCTTGCCTACACGTGGGAGGGATACGAACCGTTTTGTTTTAAGAGATAAATAAGAATTCTTTGTGTTTTATAGGTGCTACAAAGTATGTTTTCCGAATCATCTGTCAGTTAGAATTTACACTGTTAAACGGTGGTAACGGGGAAACAAAACTTCAAAAGCATATAACGGTGGAGAAAGTATGAAAATTTCCAAAATTTTAAACAAATACTGCTAAAATTTATTTTAGAAATTTGAAATTTTGGTGGCAAAATTGATCCGGATGTCTACATTGAAGTGCAGAGATATACCCCACTTTCCTAGAGGTGGTAAGGAAACGTAATAGTTTTTTTTTTCATTTAGTGATAAATTAAAATTTATTTTGTGTTTTATACATATTAACAAAAAAATCATTATTTGCACTTTGCCAATCACCCATTTGTCCAACTTTCTACTGCTGAAGAAGGCTACAGAGGGAAAATAACTTCATTCTCTTTAAAACAGCATCCCATATTCGCCAGAGGCTTCAGCATTCTTCTAGCTTTCCATATTAGTTTTAAGAAAACAAATGTGGTCCTTTTCGTGAATTAATGCTCATTCTTTGCCAGCCGCTATATGAAGTACACCGCAGTGCTTCACTTTTATTTAACAAATAATTGGAGTATTATAAATAAATTTTAGCGAAAAGTAATTCAAAATAAATGAATGTGCTGTGCATAATTCCATTCATTCTTTCGTTTACATTTTTACTAAACTAACATACTTCAACAATTTTTATGAACATTGTTACTACATATAACATTGATAATATCAACAGCATTGATAATATCAACAACATTGAGGCAGGGCGTCAATCTCATAATCTTGATAAAAAAGAAATTATCATTATCGCGGCAGCATTGCTCTGGAACATTATGTTTTTTTAACGAAAGGTGTTTTTTTTTAAATAGTAAAGAAGCGACGAGTATTAAATAACGCGATAAAAGTCTTGGTTGATATTAAAATCCAAGATGCGATTAAATCTTATAGTTGCTAAACGTGAATGTTCACTCTTCGGATTTTGGGAGAAATGGGACAAGACAGATTGTGATCAGGGAATGATTATTTATTGCAGAAAAATGCACGTGAAATAAGCATTGGTAAAAAACGGCAATTTTAAATGTTTCTTTGTAAGTAGTTTGTTTCTCTTACTAATAGATATGGCAAGATTTTGAAACTAAACCAAGTATGTTTTGAAACTAAATTTTCTTTACTTTTGTTTCTGATCGTACTATGTCAACGTTTTGAGATTTACTTGACACCTTCTACTATGGCGTATAAACTGACAGGTTCCTGTCAGATGTCTGTGGCAAACAGCTGCTTGAGGGGGGTATTCCTTTTTTTACATTTCTTCTTGGAAGTGTAATCCCACAGAAAACTATCCACACAATCACAATATCCAAAAAAAGATTCACAAGATATCTAAGATAACAAATGGATAGCCAGTAGTCATCTCAGATATCTTATGGAGTTTGTGTGGGTAAATCTAAGACAGTTGTATAACGGAGCAATAGGTATGATGCACGTTTGACAGACAATTCACGGTCGGTGGGAGAAGCAATTATTCGCCCACTCTAAGCGCATGGAGCGTACATTGCATAGTTATTCTGCATAAACTGACGGTAAGCCTGTTTCACATAGGTGTGACTTTTCTCGTGGCATGGATATTTTGAAGCACTCATATACGATGTTTGCGGGTCAAGTTCGTACTTGCCAACAATACTCAACTGGTCTTGTCTTTTCACTACTCTCGATAGCACATTTCCTGGAAATTCGATTGGCCTCTGCTGTTCACAGATTTAACCCTCTCGACTTTTTTCCCTTTGGTACTATGCGAGAGATATCGTGAACATTAATCTATCACTGATTTTCTGAAACTGCACAATAAAATCTTGTCATTTCCCCCATTATGACAGTGAATATGCTGCAATGAGTATGGATTAAGATTAATTACTGATTTTCTATACAACGAATTTTGCTCAAGTGAAAGATGTGTAAAAACTCTCACCTTTGTGCCTTTTAATAGCGATGACTATAAAAAGATGTTCAATATTTCATGAGCTATTGACTGCTTAATTTTGCGACATTATGTGTACACACCTTGTAGAGTTAATTTTAAAGGAACTTCGTCATTCATTTGATATTTATAGAGAAATTCTTAACGAAAGTACATTACTGAACATCCAATTTTAATATCCCCTCTTCCCTCAGAGAGAAAGCTATGTGTGCACAACTGGGCACAAATATTTTCTTGAAGAGAATACAGTGCCCTCAAAATTTAAAAGGAATTTATATTAAAATTAAATACCCCTCTCAAACAGTTGCTTAAAGGTTGGGAAAATATCGCTTGACTATTTACAAGGAAGGAAGTTGGTGAAGAAGTGTTGAATTAATACTGAAAGTGTAGCAAAAGTTCCTTGCTGTCTGCAAAGTGTGTGACCTCTCACAGCAACGCAAGCCTGATAGGAGTGTGCGTCATACTAAGCATTATCAGAAGTGTAGTAGCTTGTATTATGATTAACGACAAACCCCAGATGCTCCGCAATTCAGAGACTGCACTACATCTGTCGGGAGAATGCCGTTTTATACCACTACCCACTGTCGCGGCTGAACTGTACTATAAAAGTAAAGTCCCGCATTTGGCAAAACCTACTATGTTCTGCGTCCCGGTCGCTCCAGACAAGGATATTGAGGATCCAAGTTGAAACAGCGCCCGTGACGCCTGTAGTAGCTTGTAGTGGGTCTGGGGAGAGGAAGTGAAAGATGCAAGTCACCTTCCTACAGCATTCTAAGAATGCTCTATGCAATTGACAGAACAAATTGCCACTCAATATAGCTGACGGTGTTTACCTTCAGGTACTGGGTTCGAACCCCGGATTAGGCATGGATGTGTGTGTCGTTTTTCTGCTGAGGTCCTGCCATCCTCTCAGATCTCCTACTGTGGCATATAAACTGACAGGCTCCTGTCAGACCTCTGTGGCAAGCAGCTGCTTGAGGGGGTATTTAATTTTTTTTTGTTTACCGGTGAAGAAGGTATTTTATCTGCGTAGTTTGCAAGCAGCTGTCAAGGATCTCCTCATTGTATTTCTGAACCATCAACCTACCAGTATTAACCATGTAAGATCTGTGAGACCAGCAAGTGAAACGCCTGCTAGACCACGCTATTATATACTTTGGCACCGAGTACGGGGCGACTCAGGGGTTCGCCCGCTCTGAAAAATTTCTAATATACATCTAATAGACCAAATATATCTGGTATCCTGTTATTGTATGTGAGCCCCTCCCCCCCGTGAGAATTTAAAAACTCAGTGCCAGTGAATATATATATATACATACGTTTCACTTAATGATGCTGGATAGCTTGTCCCTTCCTGTATAAAACTATTCTTCAGTCGAATAACCTTACTGACTTAGTTTATTCCGATCTTTATGTGGTGGCATGGGATACATACTAGTAAGTAAACAGAAATACCACCTTCGTAAAGCTTCCTGCAAATGATGGAGGTTGAAACACAGGTTCTCCGTATACCTCTCAATAAACATGGTTTCTTTAAACATCCCACTTACATTTTCTCTACACAGGGAGTTGTAATGCAAGGACTCTGTACATAAATTATTCTCTTGATGTTTCTCACACAAGAATTATATCATTATCACCTAGATATTCTCGGCTTGCAGCAGACCAGATGGATAAAAGATAAAGGTCAGATCAACGACCTAGAATATATAGACCGCTCGTATCACTGCTTTCAGCACCACCAACACGTGATTTCGGGAAACTTCGGCTCCATAACACTTTAGGGCAGCTCGTTTACAGTCGTGCTTCAGCTCCGTAGCATAACGCTTGTTTCTGTACTGTAAGTTTGCAAGTATTTAGGTTTATAGCGTACCTTAAACGGTGAGAAAAATGCCGAATTCATGCTGTGCAATTAATTGCACCAATAGGTACAGAAAACAATAATGTTATTACCTTTCATGGTATATAAAACGCAATTTATATGTACTAAAATTACACATGTGAGAATCAATGTTCGTCCATAGTAAATAAACATATTACCTGTGGTAGATATAGAATTCATCTGATAAAAATTATTGCTGTCCCGTCGCGTCAGCAATAGTTTTTTTTTCCCAGATGAATAATTGTTCAATGTTCGCTACTTTAAGAAAATATTCTTATCACTTTGTTTACATTTTTTTTTTATTTCCGTTGCGAAATTGAGAGCTGTGTAACAAATGGATACATTAAGAAGTTAAATTGGACACCGAAAGAAAACACAAGAATTTGTTCTTTGTATTTTATACCAGACTGTTTTAGGTAAGATTAATAACCATAAAATGGCATAATAGATCTGTAGATAGTTTGAGCAGGGAATTAAAAATGTAAAATTCATAATTTTTAGTATAGTTTGAACATTCAGTATGAAATGAAACAATTGAAAATGAAATAATGTTGGTTTAATCAATGTCATATACAATATTCATTTCTCCTTTGATTTCAATCTTTAACCAATGTCATTTTAATTAACAGAAGCAATATGTATAAAGGTCCTCAAAATCCTTGAGGCCACAGGATTGTGGGGTAAAACCCATAGTCCATAGAAATCTGTTTTGTTAAATTTTAACTCAGAAACTATTATAATCATGATAAATGACCATTATATTTTCTAAAAAAAATTCATAAATAGAATGTTCTCATTCATTTAAATACTAAAATGGAAATAATTTTTGAGGTTAATCAAGTTCAATGACAGAAAAATTTGTCTCTCCATATTCAATGTGACCATCTACCCCACCCCCTGGTCACCAAATCTTTATATAGAATAAAATTTTAATTAACAGAAGCAATAAGTCTAAATTGAAGAAACGGATTAAGAAACGTTTTTAACCCTTTGAGGCTACAGGATTTTGGAGTAACAAAACCCACGTTGCACAGATATCTAGTTACAAACATTTTAACCCAAATACTTTCATATTCTGGTGTGTAAATCGGAGAAATATTTTGTAAAACAATACAGGCATTTAAAAGCAATGACAATAAAAAAACTTTTTTTTGGATAAATTGACTCAATGATCTACATAGTTCAACTTAACCTTCCCCATCTTTTGTTACAGAATCTTTAAATAGAATATAAATAAAAATGTTCACAGTGGCAAACATTTTCAAGTAGTGAAAGTTAAGGGACGTTATATTATATTGTCATTGTCAGGTAGGTATTATGAGAAAATTAAACATGAATTTGTCAGTGATCGGATCATCCTGGGGTGGGGGAAAGGTAATGAGAATAGAGTGCTAAATGACTTATTTTCTTTTCCAAATGATCTAAAAATTCCAAGTATTAATTCATATTAATTTCCAGGTATTTACTTTTTCCCCCGCTATCAATTCAGATGTTAAAATTCTCCGGTGGGTAGTTTTAGCCTGAATTCATTTACAGCCCATTCTCAAATATGCTAGTTAGGCTTTCAAAATATGAATGTGTAGAAAATAACCACGCTAAAATTGCGGCTTCTTGGTAGGATTATTTTCAAATATGTATATCTATTTTGACACATGTATCATTGCTTTTCACAATGCAAATGAGTAATAAATTCATTTAAAGTACTCGTTTAAAAACACTTGAATACGATATTGCCAAGGTAGCAGCTTCTACCAACGCAAGATGGCGCTGGCGTTTTGCCCTAAATGACGCTCATCGACTTACCAAATATGATGGACATCGATCAGAAGCTGCCTCTGGACTCAGATGACGGCTTTGTCGTTTTCAACTATAAGACGAAGAGCAGCAAGCCAATTCCTGTTATTGTGACCTCGGCCTCTACTCGTCTCATGAGCTACTACAATCCGAACCCCATCTCCACAGAGATTGTGAAGATTCTCGGGGCACAGATTGTGGACGCTTATTACTTGGAGACGGGAAGCCTTCTCGTCAAGATCAGCTCTCCCGATCTTGCCCAGAAGCTTCTGTGCACCACCTCCATTCTGGGTATCCCCGTAACTGTGGACTACCCAGAGAAGGTATTGACACCTCCCTTACTGCTGAGGCGATCCTTGATGCCCTCTCGGATCAAAGAGTGACAGCGGTCCATCGTATGTACCGCTATCTTCCCTCAGATTCTGGGGTCAACAAGATTCCCCTAAGGAAGGTATTCCCCTTACCTGGGAACATTGACCTGAGCTTCCACCAGATCTGATGAAGCCTCACACCAAGGCCCCACCTCAGTGTCTGAAGTGCCAATGCTTCAGGCACATTGCAAAGAATTGCAGAGGTACAGTGCGGTGTAAGCGCTGCAGTGCGCCTCACTCCCACAAGCAGTGCATGCACACTGGGCCCCCTATCTGTGCTAACTGTGGTAGACCTTATGCCACCACCTTCTCTGGGTGCCACACCAGGAAGCTTGCCTGTGAGAAGAAGAGGGAAGCCCTTGGTCTTGTGCACTCTTTGCAAAATACCAGGGTTGGGAAGGTCCCTCTCCAAAGCTCCGTGGTGACACCCCTGGCACTCCCACCACCTAAGAAGTCCGCATGCAGCAGGAATCTCTTTGACCCCTCAGTCAGCTTTGCTGCTGCCACTAGGGGTCAAATGACCTCTGCTGCTGCCATGGAGATAGCGTCAGCAGAGATGCCTGTGCTTAAGCACAGATACCTTCTGCTGCTCCCCTGGTCCCTGTAGTTACCAATCCTGTGGTTATGCACTCTGTCCCTGAGACCCCTTGTGCTGCAGGTACCTTCATGATGCAGGATTCCGCTGCAATCTCGGCAGCAGACTCCTGTTCCATTCAGGTCAAGAAGTTCGGCAAGAATGTACAGAGAAGGAAGAGCAGGACTGCTCGTCGGCCTGATCTGAAGAAGTCCTCCTCTTCCCTGACGCATCAGGATTTCAGGAAGGACCACAGGGGCATGGTCCCCCTGCCCACCATTCTCTCTCTACTCGTGGATGTCTTCAAAGTCGTAACTTCCGCACTTCCTGAGGAGTCTCGACCTCGTACTTTGACGATCCTCAACCAGTTGGCCTCCCTCATATCGCACTTTGTGGACTGCTAGACACTGTGTTGTCTAGCTTTTCTCCAAGATTCGTTATTCCCACCCGACTATGGGCATGGCCAATGGAGTGACTAACATCCCTTCCATCCTTCAGTGGAACTGCAGGGGCTTCAGTAGCAAGGCTGCTGACGTCTGGAACTACATCAACATCATGCCAGTTCCCATCCTTGCTCTCTGTGAGGCCAACCTCCCTGCTCACTATGTCTTCAATCCCTATATTGTGCACACGAGCAAGAGTCATCCGCTCTCCTGCACTGCAGTGATTCTTGTGCACAAGAATGTCATGCATCATGCTATTGAACTCATTTTCACCTATGCGAACAGTGATTTCGTAGCATGCCACATCCGGATGAACAGCCATGATATTACCCTGATATCCTGTTACATCTGGCTGCACTGCCTTTCCTGTATCCACCTTACAGGATATTCTTTTGCTGTGCCCTCAGCCCTGGATTCTCTGTGGGGACCTTAATGCCCACAGCCCATCCTGGGGCGGAGACATCAGTGATCAGTGAGGGGAGGATATCGAGAATGTCATCTTGCAGCACAATCTCCTTATCATCAACGATGGCTCGCCCACCTTCTACCGACCTCCGAGTACCTACAGCTCCATTGATCTGACCCTCTGTTCTTCCAGCATTGGTCAAAGCCTCAGCTGATCAATTGACCCTGACACCTGGGGCTGTGACCATTTCCCACTGCACATCTCCTTGCTTCCCAAGGGACATGCAGCTCTGAGAAGAACGTTGAAGCTTACCGACTGGCAGCTTTTTCAGCAGATTTCGTCTGAAGAACTCGCTGCCATCGAAGCTACAGATCTCAGCGCAGTGTCAGAGGCTCTCACTGCTGCCTCTGATGCCTGTACTGTTATGATCTCTACAGCTGGGCATCTTCCCCCTCTGGATATCAACTACAAGTGGCTTTGCACCATTTGTCGCCGAGCCGAAAGGCGTGCCTTCCATTCTGGTAGATTTCCAAACATTCTTCATGCTAGAAGGCTACATGTTGAGATCAGAAGGTACCTTAACTGGAGTGAAAAGTTCAGGTGGTGATCCTTCTGGTCCAGCATCAACGTCTTCACCCCTTCTGGGAAAGTCTGGAAGTTCATCAGGAACTTGATGGGGAAGCTGTAGCCTACCCTTCCCTTCCATAACCTTACCCTATCCCGTGGGGAGGACTTAGCCGCCACTGCTAATGACTTTCTGCGGCACCTCACATCTTCCCTTCTTGCTCCACAGGTGATTGATCAGGATACAGCTCAGCAGCCCTGCTATGGGAAGGAGACTTGCTATAATGATCCTTTCACCTTGCAGGAACTTACCTCTGCTATTGGGGCTTTGATAAGCATTAGATCCTCTCCTGCATCAACTACAATGGTCACCTTCTGAGCAATGCCTCTGCTATACTGCTCAGTAAGTTGGCCACTGTCCACACTATAGCCGGGAGAAGACCGGGAGAGGCAACATGCTGCCTCTCACGGACCGGGAGAGGCAACATGCTGCCTCTCACGGTTCACTGCAAGTCGAGTGGGACAGGGGACTGCAAGTCAGCCTTCGAAGCTCTCCAGAAGCGACAGCAAAAGCTGCAACCCCTTCCTCATCCAGAAGATCATGGAGACTTGCTCCAAGGTCACTTCTTCCGGAATCACGGTTCATTTCCAGTGGATCCCTTCCCATGTAGGGATATATGGCAACTAGCTCGCCGATCACACTGCGAAGGTGGCGCTGGAGAATCAGAGGTGTGTAACTAATTACCCTCTCTCTCTCAGTAACTGCACATCTGATGAGCAAGTACCATCTTGCTCAGTGGTAGAAGGACAGCATCTGTTCTTCATTTAAGTACCTGGTTGAACCTTCTCTCACTGCTCCTAACCTCGGTAATCTCCTCAGATCTGAGGAGACCCTCCTTCATTGTCTCCAAGTTGGTGTCATCTACAGCAACTCTACGCTTCACACTCTTGGCTCTACGCTTCACACTCTTATTTTCACACTCTTGGCAGAGTTTACAGTCCAGACTATGCCACTTTCAGCACACCTGAGACTGTATCCCACGTTCTCTTCAACTGCTCCCACTAGAATGCTGAAAGAGAAGCTTTGTTCCAGGAGCTTCATGCTATCGGAACCACTGACTATTCCATCACCTCCCTTCTTGGCAACAACCATAATGTGAAGCTGCAACGTACATGCTTCCGTATGGTCACTGACTTCTTTCAGAACACTGGCTTTTCTGCAAGGTCTGATGTTCCCTATTTGTCTTTCTCCTGAATAGACCTTTTTTTTTGAGAGATAGTTAAGATGTAGTAACTTCTGCATCTGGTTCTCGCACTTCTGTTGTGACTGGTGTAGGGAGTCCCTTATTTGGAGGCTAATTTAACCATATTTACAACACCCTGAACCATGAACCCCTGAACATGGCCACCGAAGCGTTCAAATTGTCTCGCAATGGCCGCCATATAAGCAGTCTATATATTTTAGGTCGTTGGGTCAGATACTTAAAATTAACATTAAATTTCTCTTTTCAGGGAGGGAGGATAGAAAACATCTTCAAGACACATGTTTGTTTCTCTGCAGACATTCTAGTGATATTCTTCTAGGATATTAGTGCATTAATGAAAGATTTCTTACAGCTAAATTTCAGACAAGCATTACAGACTTCAACGTTAGCTGTTGTTATGCCCCCACTGAAGATGCCGACGACGATAAGAAAGATAGGTTTTAAGCACTATCCTTTCTTATCTTCAGGATATTTTGAATTCTGTCAAGAAAGGAGTTATTACTCTTGTTCTAGGGCATTTCAATGCTAAAGTTGGTACAGATTCTAAAATTTGGGGAGGGATGATAGGTTCCTTTTGGTTTGATAGCTGCAATAGTAGTGGGCAACATATCCTACAGTTAAGTAAACTTAATGGTTTGAGAATAACTAACACTTATTACAAACACGGTGGCATACACAAGTACACATGGGTTTCAGCAAACGAGCTGCATAAGAATATGATTGATTATATATTAATTAATAGCAAATGGGCTAGTTCTGTTAGGAATAACAGATCACACAGGAGAGCTGAAATTGGATCCGACCATTACCTTATTAAAAGTGTCTTGGAACCTAGACTTAAACATGTGCTCAGATAAAACAGTTATCTTTAATTCTGAAGCTCTGAAAGACCCAGCTAAAGCTTACCATGATAGGTTACTTCTTCATTATAACAGTCACGGTTTGCTTACTACTGAAGTTGAGGAAGAAGGGGACCGTTTCAAACAGGCTATTCTTGAAAGTAAAAATACTCTTTTGGGTAAAAAGGAGCACAGGAGGCAAAATTGAATGATAATGCACTGGGGCTTATTTTGGAAAGAAAGAACTGTAGGAATATCTTTAATCAACACCCTACTAGTCCTAACAGAAAATGCAACAAAGTGTTTAATAAACGTTTCAAGGATCAGTTAGCAGCTGATAAGAATCTTTGGACTGATATCTTGGCTGACAAAGTAACTAGACAGTAGAGAGCTGTACCAAAGAGTCAATGTTTTGCCTGGAAAGAAAAGAAGTACAGGGATTGAAGGATAGACATGGTAAGATTACTGAAGGTGAGGTTTCTGTCATGGTTAGGTGGGCTGAGCATCAATGATGTTCTAAACAATCTGCTTAAAAAAAAGCTTTTAAAATCTAAACAATCCCTTCTCCCAATGTTTGTAACGATCAAAGATTAATTACTTCTTTAATGTTGGTCTTATATCACAGTCTGAAGTTATTTTGGCTGTTTCTAAGCTTGAACTAACTACATAAATTCACAGGGGTAGATGAAAGACTTCTGAAATGCTCAGAGCTTGGAATGTTTCTATTACCATATGGCTGACTGAAATTTTGAATATTTTTTTAATGATAAAGCACTGTTTCTAAGAAATTTACTGGAGCTATTCTTATCATTATTTTTAAAAATGGTGATCGCAGTTCTTGTGAATATTATAGGGGTATCAGACTACTTTATGTTCCAGGTAAAGTTATTTCATTGATTGTGCTTAATATAATTAAAAATCTGGTTGACGGACAACTGCATGATTAGCAGTGTGGATTCAGAAGTGGTAGGGGATGTGCACATCAGATTTTTTCACTCAGGCAGATTCTTGAGAAATGATTAGAGTTTCAGAAACCTTTGTTTACTAGCTCTGTTGAATTGAAAAAGGCTTTTGACTCTGTTAATCATCATAATTTGTGGTTGATTGTGAGATCGTATGGCATACCAGACTAGTTAGTTAACGTAATGAAAGCTCTCTATAATAGAACAGTGATATGAAAGATTTGGTAAGGCTTGTATGCGTAATTCACTACAAGGGAAAGATTTGTGCCTTAAATGATCTGGAGATACGAAAAGTTCTGATTTAGAATATGCTGATGATTTAGCCCTTTTGGCAAATGATGTTGATGAGATGAACTCTTTCATTCGAGCTGTTGATGAGGCTGGTAGTAGAGTAAGTTTGGTTATAAACAGAGAGATAACTAAAGTGATTAAAATTGGTCAGGCAGGCTGTGGTTCAGTTAATCTGAATAGTTCCACTCTTGAGCAGATGTCAGTTTAATTATCTTGGGAGTTAGGTAACAGATACTTGTAACGTGCGGCTGGGTTGGGTTGTTTTACCTCTGAACGACACTTTTTTGCACACCATCAGCTAAATGGCCAGGTCACAAGAATCCCGAAGGTTCAGAGAAGGTTGGGGGAGGGGACCCACTGGAACAGCTGTTGGGAGACAGATGGAGTCACTGGCATATACACCGAAAGATCAAAACTAAACAAAATCATAATAGTTTGGTTCTTTCTAGAGTTAGTTATCGTGGTGAAACTTGGTGCTTACGCAGCATTTTGGGCATTAGGTAGTTTAGCTTTGTAAGTAATGATGAGGTTAGGCAAATGGTCGTCAACCTGCTTTGAGCAGCATATTGTGCAGAGAGGAGCCTCCATTGGTTTGGTCATGTTGCCCGAATGGATAATTACAGATTAGCGAATAGGATTTCGAACAGTGTGCCTCAAGGCTTGAGAAAGAGGGGGAGAACAAGAATGCGCTGGACAGATAATGTCAAACAAGACCTTTTTAGAATTGGGGGAGGGCTGCCAGATTAGTGTGGCCTACTGATCTGGACAACTACGGCTACTTTTCTTTTTTTTCTACCCTGATGAGGAGTAGTCAACCACACAGGGTCCTGGTGCTGACCATATAAACCCACAGCAGTGGACAGATATATGGCTCTGAGCTTGATTATGGATTCTGATTTTGCTGCACTGGTGGGCTTCTGTGGAGGGAAAATCTTCCGCTGTGTTTTCTTTTTGTTTGTGGGTTGATAGCCCCAAGTGAATAGATTCGCAGGATATGTTTATCAGCTGGTGGATAATCCTGAGCAGAGGTCATCGCAGGCACCTGAACTCTTTGCTTCTATTGGCATCGTCAAATTCTACATTGGAGGAAGTCTTCCAGTGTAGATGGCTTCAGCCTTTAGTGGTGGGGGAACGGGTCTTTGCCTCATGCCTGCGATTAGGGGCCTGTTTGATATTGTCGGCATTCCCTCTCTCAATAAACATAGTTTCTTTAAACATCCCACTAACCATTTTCTCTCCATAGGTAGTTGGAATGTGAGGACTCTGCACAGAGCTTTTTCTCTTGATGTCCTCACACAAGAATTCCACCATTATAATTTAGATATTCTTGGCTTGCAAGAGACCAGATGGACAGATAAAGATCAGATTCTTAAAAATAATCTTAAATTTCTCTTTTCAGGGAGGGACGACAATAAGCATCACCAAGGCGTGGGTCTGCTTCTCGGCAGACACGCTAGTGATGCTCTTCTAGGATATGAGTGCATTAATGAAAGGTTTCTAACAGCAAACTTTCAGACAAGCGTTAAAGACTTGAATGTTATCTGCTGTTATGCCCCCACTGAGGATGCCGATGTGGATGAGAAGGATAGGTTTTATGAACAACTTCAGGATATTTTGAATTCTGTCAAGAAAGGAGATATTACCCTTGTTCTTGGTGACTTCAATGCCAAAGTTGGTATTGGTAGCTGCAATGGCAATGGGCAACGTCTCCTACAGGTAAGTAAACTCAATGGAATCAGAATAACTAACACATATTACAAACACCGCGACATACATAAGTACACATGGGTTTCACCTGATGGGCTGCATAAGAATATGATTGATTACATATTAATTAACAGCAAATGGACTAGTTCTGTTAGGAATACCAGGGCATATAGGGGAGTTGAAATTGGATCTGACCATTACCTTGTTAAAAGTGTGTTGCAACTTAAACTTAAAAAGTGTTGTGCTAGGGTTAAAAAATTTACTTTTAATACTGAAGCTCTGAAAGATCCAGTTATAGTCAAAGCTTACCTTGATAGGTTACTTAGTCATTATGACAGTCATGGTATGCTTACTACTGAAGTTGAGGAAGAATGGGATCATTTTAAACAGGCTTTTCTGGACACTAACAGTACTCTTTTAGGAAAAAAAAGCAGAAGAGACAGAATTATCTGAGTGATAAGGCACTTGAGCTTATTTTGGAAAGAAAGAACCCTACTAGTCCTAATAGGAAGCATTACAGAGAACTTAATAAACGTGTAAAATATCAGTTAGCTGCTGATAAGAATCTTTGGCTTGATGGTTTGGCTGACAAAGCCGAGGAAGCAGTTAGACAGCACAACAGCAGAGAGCTGTACCAGATAGTTAATGTTTTGTGTGGTAGAAAACGGACAGGTATACAAGAATTAAAGGATAAACAAGGTAAGGTTATAGAAGGGAAGGATTCTGTCATGGCTAGGTGGGCAGAGCATTTCAGTGATATTCTAAACAATGTAGTTAGTTCTACTCCCATTGTTTGCAATGATGATAGATGCATTGGTGGCTTTAATGTTGGCCCTATAGCACAATCTGAAGTTATTTTGGCTGTTTCTAAACTTAAACTACATAAATCCCCAGGGGTAGATGAGATTACTACCGAAATGCTTAGAGCTGGGAATGTTTCGGTTACCACTTGGATGACTGAAATTCTGAATATCTTTTATGATAAAGGCATGGTTCCTAAGGATTTTACCAGATTTATTATTATCCCTATTTTCAAAAAGGGTGATCGCAGTTCTTGTGATAACTATAGGGGTATCAGCCTACTCTCTGTTTCAGGTAAAGTTCTTTCCATGATTGTGCTTAATAGAAATAAGAATCTGGTTGACAGGCAATTGCGTGATGAGCAATGTGGATTCAGAAGTGGTAGATAGATACAGATAGTGGTAGAAGTGGCGATAGTGTGGATCAGATATTTTCACTTAGGCAGATTCTTGAGAAATGTTTAGAGTTTCAGAAATCTTTGGTTGCTAGTTTTGTTGATTTCAAAAAGGCTTTGGACTCTGTTGATCGTCATAATTTGTGATTGATTGTGAGATCATATGATATACCTGACAAGTTAGTTAACATAATGAAAACTCTCTATAATAACACTGAGTCGTGTGTGAGAGTTGGTAAGGCTTGTAGCAATTGGTTTAGCATTACTTCTGGTGTTCGACAAGGGTGCATTTTGTCTCCTTTTCTCTTTAGCTTGGTTATTGACTATGTTATGCGAAATTCACTTCAAGGGAATGATTTTGGCCTTAAATAGACTGGAGATACCGAAATTTCTGATTAGATTATGCTGATGATTTAGCCCTTTTGGCAAATGATGTTGATGAGATGAACCTTTCATTCGAGCTGTTGATGAGACTGGTAGTAGAGTAGGTTTGGTTATAAACAGAGAGAAAACTAAAGTGATGAAAATTCGTCAGGCAGGCTGTGATTCAGTTAATCTGAATGGTTGCAGTCTTAATTCGTCAGGCAGGCTGTGATTCAGTTAATCTGAATGGTTGCAGTCTTGAGCAGGTGTCACATTTTAATTATCTTGGGAGATATGTAACAGATAATGGTGATGTGCGGCATGAGATTAACAGACGAATAGGGATTGCTGCCTGGAGAGTGTGGAGAAATAGGCGTATACACCTAAAGACCAAAATTAGACTGTATAATAGTTTGGTTCTTTCTAGGGTTAGTTATGGTAGTGAAACTTGGACACTTTGTAAACAGGATAACAGGAAACTAGATGCTTTTGATTCCAGATGCTTACGCAGTATCTTGGGCATTAGGTGGTTCAACTTTGTAACTAATAATGAGGTTGGGCAAAGGAGTTTGCAACCTCCTTTAAGCAAAATATTGTGCAGAGAGAGACTCCGTTGGTTTGGCCATGTTGCCCGTATGAATAATTATAGATTGGCGAATAGGGTTATGAATAGTGTACCTAAAGGCCACAGAAAGAAGGGGAGACCTAGGATGCGGTGGGCAGACAATGTCAGACAGGACCTTGTTAGAATTGGTGTGCAGTGGCCAGATGCAGTAGATGTAGCTCAGGATAGACTTGCTGGAGAACTAAATTGCACGGTCTGGTTGGACCTCCGTAGCCCATGGCTGGTTGAGGAAGATAACACTGATATGTTTAAATCAGAAGATTGTCTATAATATTCCCAATAAAATATGGTTATCCGGTTTTTGGTCTTGAAAGAGAAATGAGTTGCACTGTTTAACAAAATTTAAAACAGGAGATTTCAAAATAATTGCAAACTGATTAAGCATTAGCATATTTTCAGACTTTTCAAGCATATTTTAACACAGGCAGACAGGATGCAGTCTTAATTTTGACTTGCTTGGGAGTTACAAATTAACTTTCGTAAGAGAAAAGATGTTATTTGGTTGTAAAAATTAATATTACTGGAGTTTGAAATCTAGATAAGGCATGGAGTGGTGGTGGCTCAGTCAGTAGTGTGTCAGTTCAAGTTCTGCCTGGGCCCAAGTTGAGATCTATCTCTTCAAATCTCTCGTCCTGCCCTCGGTCAATAGGTGACAATGGTGGGTTGGATTGTGCAGTATTTTATATAGAGATTTTATTGATTATGGCTGTGTTGATTATGATTATGGCTATTTTTTTTATTTTATTATTTTATTGTTATATTATTATATTTATTTTATTATTTATTATATTTATTTATTATATTTATTTTATTATTTATTATATTTATTTATTATATTTATTTTATTTTTTTATTTTATTGATTATGGCTATGTTGCCAGCACGTAGAATAGAGTTGTAGATGGCCAATGATGAGAAGGATGTTATTAGAATTGATTGCAGTGGCCAAATGCAGCAGTAGCTGCTCCTCAGGACAAATGGATTTGGAGAAATAAATTATAGTCTGGTTTAACATCTGTGTCTATGTCTGCTTGAACAGTATAGATCATAGGTTCTTAAACTATGGGTCGCGAGCCCATATGGGGTCGCGTAACTGAATGTGGCGGTCGCGAAAAATTTGGCAACAATAAAAGGTTTATGAACACACAACGACCAAAAATTAATTCAAATTAAAACGCGTAATGACTCCGAGGTGTTTCTGGCAGCGCCACTTCACTGCAGCCTTGTTCTTAACACACAACATGCGCACTTCGAACTGCGCATGCCGTCATACCACGCAACGTCAACGACGCTGCTAGAAACACCTCTCGGTTCGAATCCGAGACTATTGTATTTTATGATTAGCATTGTTTCGTCAGTGCATATAAATTTTTCTGTTCTTATAAAAACATAATAGTTTAATTACGGAAAATAAAGACTTTTAATATTTTCCTACTGTCATTCCTCAGTATATAAGTATCAAAATAGTATATCTTTGGATTGTATTGTATAAGTGGCTAAATTTAGACAGAAGAGGTAAAAAATACTGATGACAATGTGGCAGAGTCTTCGTTACCGGGTTGTAGTACACCTAAATTGACAAGAAAAAGAAAATATGTCCAATCATTTTTGCAATATGGATTTACTTCTAATAATCATGATGGTGCGGAAAAACCTCTTTGCTTAATTTGTAATGAAGTTTTGGCTGTGGAGAGCATGAAACCAGCCAAAGTAAAACGACATCTTAATACCAAGCATGCAGCGTATTGCAATAAACCAAAGGAATATTTTGAACGACTTTTAAAATCTTTAAATAAAGAAAAACAATGTTTTGAGAATTTTTTTCTTACTCTCAACGAAAAGTATTTACTTGCATCTTACGAAACTTCTTATTTAATTGCAAAAACTAAAAAGCCCTGCGCGATCGGAGAAGATCTCGTGTTACCTGCTGCTATTAAAATGTCAGAAATAGTTCATGGGAAAACGTATGGTGATGAAATTCGTAATATTCCGTTATTGAATGATACTCTTTCCAAAAGAATTTCTGAAATTAGTAAAGACCAATTGCAGCAGCTTATTACCAGGCTTAAGGGCAGTCCAAATTTTGCAATTCAGATATGTTTATGAAGGAAGCATACATGAGGAATTATTGTTTTGTCGCCCTTTGGAAGGACACACAAGAGGGGAAGATACATATCTTAAAATCGATGATTTTTCACAAATGAAGGTTTACAGTGGAAAAATTGCGTTGGAGTCTGTACAGGCGGTGCTGGAGCAATCATGGGCGAGAATGCTGGATTTGTAGCAAAAGTTAGAGTTGGTGGCAATGAACATATTACTTTTACTCACTGCATGATCCATCGACACTCGTAGCCAAAAAATATCACCAGAGTTAGATATTGTGCTTCGCGATATTATTAAAATCATTAACTTCATTAGGCTCATAATCTGTAGTTCCCAGGTTAGAGTCCCAGCTGTGTCAGCGTTGAGATTTATCTCCGCAAAATTCCCCGCCCTGACCAAGGTCAGTAGGGGACACTGATGGGCTTGGAAAGACCGCCGTCCATCTGATGGGACGTTAAACCTATGGCCCCGTGTGCGAGAGAGCCATACCCTATGCACATTAAAGAACACACCGGATGGTCTTGACGGGAGGCTACCATCTGTCTCCCAACAGCAGTTCCAGTGGGTCCCCTCCCCCAACCTTCTCTGAGCCTTCGGAGTCCATGTGACATGGCCATTTAGCCCATGGTTTGCAAAAAAGTGCTGCTCAGAGGTAAAACAACCCAACC
Source organism: Ryuthela nishihirai (assembly GCA_038380435.1). Lineage (NCBI taxonomy): Eukaryota > Metazoa > Arthropoda > Arachnida > Araneae > Heptathelidae > Ryuthela > Ryuthela nishihirai. Next base: position 47,864 of record JAWZYU010000842.1, read on the forward strand.
CATTAATTTCATTAAAAGCCGTATCCTCAACAGTCGTTTGTTTTCAAACCTTTGCAAAGATATGGACTCCGATTACAAAAGCTTATTACTGCATGCAGAGGTAAGGTGGTTCTCAAGAGGGCGAAGTTTAAACAGATTATTGAAATTGAAAGATGAAGTTGTTATATTTTTGACAGAGAAGAAATTCGATTTTGTTATTTTTTTTCATAATGACTTATGACTTTCAAAACTATGTTATTTGTCGGATATTTTCGAAAAACTCAATGATTTAAACATGTTGCTTCAAGGAAAAAATTGTAACATGTTTATGTTAAAAGATAAAATTGAAAGTTTTACCAAAATAGTTAACATATGGAAGAATAGGGTGGAAAATTGTTCTTTAGAAATGTTTAGAGCTACAGATGATTTTATAATTGAAAATAATCTTCCCAAATATTTAATTGTAAGAGTTATAATTTATCATTTGAAGTGCCTGGAGACATAGTTCCACAAATACTTCCCATGAAATTTTGATTCTAAAAAACTAAGTTGAATTCATGAACCACACTCAATTGAAATCAAAAACGTCAGTCATCTGCCATTAAAAGTTCAAGAAGAATTTGCCGAGTTATCAAATGACAGAGGTTTAAAACTGGAGTTTCCTAAAAAAATGTTAAATTAATTTTGGCTTGTGATTAAGACAGAATTTCCAACAATTTCTGAAATGGCCCTAAATATACTTCTCCCATTTTGTACTACGCATTTATGCGAAGCGGCGTTCTCAGCATTGACGATTATAAAATCAAAATATCGATCAACTCTGAAAAATGTTGAAGATGCTCTGCGTCCTGCAGTGTCAAATTCAGCCAAGATTTAATTCTTTATGTAAAAATAACTAAGCGCATCCATCTCATTAGTATGCCAATTTGCTTTCGTCTTTAATAAATGGTAAAATTATATGTATACCAAAGAATTGTTTTAATAAATTTCTTTATGATTTATTATCAGCAGATGTTTGATTTGTATACCTATTTCATATGCCTATATACCCAGGTCGCGCAAAAATTTCTCGGGCGAAAAGGGGTCGCGAGTAGAAAAAGTTTAAGAAGCCCTGGTATAGATAACTAATTTGTGCATATACACTGAGTGCCAGTTTATTATATACACTACCCCTCATAACATAAACAGTTCATTCCAACACGCCATTCCAACACATAACAACACTTCATGTGACCATAACGTTGGCATAAATCAGACAGACCAACTCTTCGATCATCATAGTTGGATTGAGCTTTAGAATGCACAAAACGAGTGATTTGATGAACTTTGAATGTGGCGTGCTAGTCCTAACATCTCCTAAATGGCCGCCCTCCTGGGCTTTTCCTGCACTCTGTTTCAAGGGTTTAGCAAGAATGGCGGAAAAAAAAAAACAGTAATCGGCAATCATGCGGGGCAAAAAGAGCTTGCTGATCATAGAAATCACAGGAAACTAGTGAGAATCGTGCTAGCAAACATCAAAAACAGGCAAATCACAGAATTAAAAATTGATCTGCATATGTCATCTCTGAACGCACCACATATCAGACCTCGAACAGCTGCCAACCATGCCGATGTTGTCAGCAAATAAAAGAACAAGTGCGTTCCCAATGGGTGCAAGAGCATTGACACTGGACCATTCAGGACGGAAAATAAGTAGCCTGGTTGGACAGATCTAGGTTCCTTTTTCATTATGCTGATGGATCACAATTTGACACAAGCAACAGGAAGACATGGAACTATCTTGTCTGGTGTTAACATTACAGGCCAGCGTGGGGAATGTTTTCCTGGCACACATTAGGCCCGCTGATACCCATAGAACGACATCTGAACACCATGACATGTTTGAATATCATTGGTGACCAAGTTCATCCCTTCATGGCTACAGTTTATCCTCACTCAGATTACACCTTCAGCATGATAATGGTGATCAGCAAGGCATGAATCATCACCGAATGGTTCCAGGAGCATGCCGAGCATTGAGCATCTTTGGGATGAGGTGATAAGAGTTCATAACGAGACTGTGTAGCCGTCCAATTTGCAGCAACTACATGATACAATCATTTCCGCATGGTACAACATTCCTGCACACCACATCCTGCATCATTTAAGTTCCATATCCAGACAAATTTGGGCTCTTCTGAAGGCCAGAGGTGCAAAATGCTACTAGGAAGGTGTACCTAATGAACTGGCTTCTGTGTATATAAATTCATATTTTTTCTGATTTCTTGCATTTATATAATTTACTGGGAAAGAGATAGGGTTTAAGAGAAAGTTAACTGTTTTATTCTAAGAAAATATTTGAGAACTGTTAGATTAAAAGGTTATGGCCATTTCACTTATACTTTTAGTTACTCGCTTAATTATTTATTAAATCTATCATTACACTACGGAAGTTAGTGCAATCTTTAAAAGTTATTTACTCTTTTATTATAATGTAAAATATTAAAAGTGCAACATCAAGGTTTTATACCGTCAAAGAAGCATTTTCAAATGAAACAAACAACTCTATGATTGTTTGACCATCTTCCCAATTTGTTGTACTGGAGTTTGGCCTTTTATGATGCATAACAAGTGAGACTATAATGTACGATACTAAAATATTATAATTGTGATAATTGAATCTTTCACTTTGATAAGTTATTACAATCGTGGAAAAACATCGAGTATCAAATCCAATTCTTATGTATTTTATTTTTATACTATGGAACCAAATCCATTACCGATGTTTTCATAGGAAGAGTTTTCACCATTTTGTATCTCGTTTCCGAAGAAAACGAGATAAATATTACGCTTTGTGGACATCGAACTTTTTTGTTAACAGAAATAAATAAAAAAATTCTTTTTGTTTTGGATAGGTATTGATGAAATATTACGATATACATTTTTCGAATTTTTCTAAAGCTATACGTTTGGGATGAGGTGGCGAGAGTCAGTACCGTCGACAGGGTGTAAGCAAAGAGGCAGCCTGCCTCACGGTGCCTATTGATGATCCACCCATGCACTTTTACTTTTCCTTAACCAGTTTTGCTTAATTTACGTCATATTTATCATTTTGGGGATTATTATTTTATTTGTGTTTTGTATTAATGTTTCTCTTGTAATAAAAACAAAATAGCAATTGGAGATTTTCTTATACTTTTGTCTTGTAATCCATCAGGGGCGATATTTAATTGTTTGCCTCAGGGCGCGATCTAATCTGGCGATGGCCCTGGTAAGCAGGGCCGTGCCGTGCTATGATGCAGAGAGGCGGCCGCATCAGGCGGCACCGTAAGGGGGCGGCATAAGCAGCGAAATCAAAATACAATTTGAACCATTCAATAATTAAAAATTTTTACTCAACGCTTTTCTATATTGTTCTCAGGGGTGGGCAAAGAGCGGCCCGCGGGCCGCATTCGGCCCGCTAAGAGTTTTTTGTGGCCCGCCAAGACAGTCAGAAAAATCCGCCTTGAACCGAGATTTCCTTCCCGTGCGCGTTTTCGTCTCGTATTTTCCACTAGGACGGCCACGTCAATACGCATGCGCAGTGTAGATACGAAAACAATTGCCCACCCCTGGTCTATATTATTCCGATATTGATGTATACGATTTATGATTTATCGTACGCCTCTCCTAAGCGCTTTCGGTACCCTTTGACCTCGGTTTCTGGTGCAGGTGCATCGTTGGCGAGCGCTCGCCGAAAGACTTTTGATCTGACAGCGCGAAGCTATTGTTTTTGTTTGTAATATACCGCGCGGCCGCTCCTAAAAGCTGAGGCGGCAATTATCACAAATGACAATTGCACGTGTTACGTGTTGATAGTTCTGCTTTGAGCTTACAATTATTGACAATATTTGATTTTAATGTTAGTTTGTCATGAGAAGTGGCAAGTGGCTGTGCTGTATTTAAATCAGTAAATCAGATATATAATATATCTGTATCAGTATAATATTTGTGCATTTATACTAATTCAGTTTTTGTGTTTAAAAAGTAGATCAGGTAAGAGAATTATTGTTTCTTACAGCAATTGTAGTTACTTATTATCATTGAAAATGATTATGTTATGACAATAGGGACTCGAATTAAAAATGCATGGACTGGGTATATCTCAGGTGCTGAACGTGTGCCTCTGTGTGATAGATAGAGAGATATTTAGGTAATATTGGGCTACTTTTGCGTTCTGTGTGTGATAGATAGAGAGATATTTAGGTAATATTGGGCTACTTTTGCGTTCTGTGTGTGATAGATAGAGAGATATTTAGGTAATATTGGGCTACTTTTGCGTTCTGAGTGTGATAGAGAGAGTGTGAGCCTCTGTGTGATAGGTAGAGAGTTATTTAGGTAATATTGGGCTCTATCTCTATCACACACAGAACGCAAAGTTCTGTGTGTGATAGAGAGAGAGTTGCTTAGGAAATATTTGCATTTACCTACTTTTGCGTTCGTTATTTATTGCTCTATTTTTACAAATTCATATACTTTGAAGAGGAGACAATACAATAACAAGTTAAAGAAAGGCATATGTCAAAACGGCTGTTAGCTGTCAATTTGACAGATATTCGTTATCTATTTATTATGTTCTGTTATCTACAAATCTTACTAGCTCTGCAACTCATTTCTATCGTTTTTTTTTTATCTAACCTATTTTAATAGCATGATAAGCATCATCATATTTAATCATTTTCAATGACCCCCCTCCCCACGGTTGCATCTTTGCGAAGGACTGTGAATTTTTATTTAATATTTTTATTACAGTATGGAACAGAAAAGGAAAAATTGTCTGGAAGTCGATATAAAAAGAAACGCTTAAAGAAAGAGGAACAAAGAAGAAAGCTAAGCTCGGTTATGAAGGAATTCTTAGTACAAAAGTCTTGTTTAGATGAGTCGTCCACATCCACATCAACAGCGACTGCTTTGGATTTGACAAATAAAAACTCAGTGCCGCCCCAATCACTTCCAGAAGAAGTTGTTGAAGAGAGCCAAAAATAACACCATCAGAAGTTCATCAAGAGCCGGGTAGCAGTGGCAGCCAGCAGATATTAAACGAAATTCCTTCTGATCCTGCATTATGGAGTGCTTTCTGCATGTCATCTGAAACTCGTCAAATACTGGTTGAGAGGGGTCCACATCAAATTAAAGAATTCGAGTTTCCTATTAATAAAGGAAGGCGTAGATTTTCCCCCTCGCATTATTTGAAAGTGTTGAGCAATAGTGAAGTCATTGAGAGAAGTTGGTTGATTTACTCTGTTGCTTTCGTTGTATATTATTTGATAATTCGTCTGCTATTAATGACTGACTCAAAAAAGATTATTCTGACTGGGGAAATCTTATAAGAGCCCTCACAATGCACGAAAAGTCTGTAAATCACAGAAATGCTTTTAGAGCATGGAAAGAATTGGACATTCGATTAAAGCAGAAAAAAACTATTGATGCTGAATATCAACGAATTATGGATATGGAAATTCAGCATTGGAGAGGAGTTCTAAAAAGAATTATGTCAATAATTAGACTATTGGCCTCACAATGCTTAGCTTTTCGTGGAACAACTGAACATTTGTTTCAGCCTAATAACGGAAACTTCCTAAAGTTGGTAGAATTGCTTTCTGAGTTTGATCCAGTTATGGAAGAACATATCAGAAGAGTTCAACGCGAGTCTGATAAATGGTCTGTGACTTATTTAAGCATTAATATACAAGATGAATTGATAACTTTGATGGGAAATGTAATTTTAAGCAAAATTGTCGAAATAACAAAAATCGCTAAATATTTTTCGATAATCGCCGATTGTACCCCAGACGTAAGTCATATTGAACAGCTCTCATTAACAATAAGAGTTGTCGCTTTAAACTCCATTCAAAATAAATATGAAATTGAAGAATTCTTTATTGGTTTTTTTGAAGCTAGTGATTCAACCGGAGAGGTTTGACAGAACTTATTCTGACACATTTGGAAAAGTTAGGTTTTGAGTTAAAGTGGCTTAGAGGACAAGGCTATGACAACGGAGCTAATATGAAAGGAGTAAGAAAGGGTGTACAAAATAGAATACTTGAAAAATATCCAAGGGCGTTTTATGTGCCTTGCGCATGTCATTCTTTAAACCTAGTTGTGAATGATGCAGCGTCTTCTTCTACAGAAACAACAACTTTTTTTTCTATTGTACAAGAACTTTACACTTTTTTTTCTTGTTCTACAAAGCGTTGGGAAGTGTTAAAAAATATGTTTCACAATTAACTCTAAAACCATTGAATACTACTAGGTGGTCAAGCACAGTAGATGCGTTAAAACCTTTACGATTTCAACTTTGCGAAATCTATGATGCATTACTCCAAATAATAGAAGACACCAACAGAGATGCAGAAACTAAAGTTAAAGCAAGAGGGTTAGCAAAAAATATTAAAAATTACAAGTTTATATGCGGTGTAATTCTTTGGTATGATATTTTATTTGAAATAAATTCAGTCTCGAAGCTATTGCAATCTGTAACTATAAATTTGTCAGATTGTGTAAGGATGTTATCCGAAACCATACAAAAAGTGAAAAGTTATAGACAATCTGGATATGATCAGATGAAAATTGCTGCTAATGAGATTGCAGAGAATCTTGAATGCAGTGCAGAATTTCTTGCCGAAACTGAAGTTAGAGCCAGAAGGAAAAAGCGTCAATTTGACTACGAAGAAGCTGTCGATCATCCCTTAACAGAGGAAAATAAATTTAAAATAAACTTTTTCAATTATATTCTGGACATTACCCTTAATTCTCTGAATGAACGATTCACGCTTCTGGAAAACCATAGCAAAAATTTTCAGTTTTTATCTGACATTTTAAAACTCAAGGATATAGATGACAAAACGCTAGAAAATTATTGTACCAGTCTCCAGTCAATACTTTCGGTCGAAAATGAATCAGATATAAATGCAAATGATCTTCAAGAAGAGTTACGTGATGTATACCGAATGCTACCATATTCTATGAAACCTTTGGATGTTTTAAATTATTTGTGCCAAAATAACTTAATTACTTTGTATCCGAATACTGTTGTAGCTCTGAGAATTTTATTAACACTCCTGTAGCTAGTAGTATAACTCTCTGTAGCTAGTGGGGAAAGAAGTTTTTCCAAATTAAAATTAATAAAACACTACTTAAGAAGTTCAATAAGTCAAACAAAACTTAGAAATCTGTCATTAATTTCTATTGAATCTACATTGGCTGCCACTCTAGACTACACATCCCTAATTAACGAATTTGCTAAAGTTAAAGTTAGAAGGGTAAAACTGTAGTAGATTGTTGTAGTTGATAGTTGATATCATTATTTTAGAGTAGTTTATATTTTCAAATTAAAAATAGTATCTTACATTTTGTGCAATTTTTTTTAAATCACAATCGAAGGTTATTTTAAAGAAAAAACATTTAAGGGACGGCATTTCGAAGATTTGCATCATAATGAGAAAATCTACCGCACTGCCCTGCTGGTAAGAGTTCATAATGAGACTGTGTAGCAGTCCAATTTGCAGCAACTACATGATACAATCATTTCCTCATGGTACAACATTCTATGGGGTCGCGGATTCCATGGAGTCGCAACATTCTATGGGGTCTCGACCCATAGTTTAAGAAGCTATGATTTAGACTCTGGGAGGTGGGAAAACTTTTGCTTTAGCAGATAATTGTTTTTAGAGATAAATAAAAAAAAATTTTCGGGTTAGATAGCAATGAAATATTATGATTCGCTCTTTCGCGGGGCACATATAAATGCGCCCTTTAAAGTGAAAAAAGTTGAATAATTTCAAAATTTTGGTGGTGGAATGTGAACGTCACAAAGTTTCCATTGGAAAAAAATGAGTGATAATTAGAAAACTCTCTTTTAATTGGTACTAATGAAATATAATTCACATCTTTCAACTACTTAAGTAATTTTAATAAATATATCTTTACATATACATTTTTAAATAATATGTATATTATATAAATTTTAATGGTAGCTTTTCAAGAGATCACTAACAGTAATAATCTATCCATTTTTTTGAGAATGGTGTGGGAAAATGCAACTCTTTATATATAAGGATTAAAAGACGAATACCTATATGTTGAGTAATTATTAATAATATACTATTTATATTTTCTCATTCTCCACTGGCTCAAATTAAAACTGATTAATACCTTACCACTGTACCCAGATAGGGGTGTGGCAAACTTGACAGCAGCATCTACCAAGTTATTACATTGATGCTGACATGACCTGGTACCTAACAGAACTTGATGGTGGCTAGAGTGTGGAGCTGCTGGTGTATCTTAGCGATCAATCCTCTAACAAGCTAAATGAGTCAGTGTAAAGCACACACCATTGATGCTTACCAGACATATAATGAGATATATAGTCCAAGACAAGATTGATAGTGTGCAACTCTGCCGTGAAGATGGTAAAATGCAGGCTCAAGCCTTGGCTACTCCCTAGATACTGCCCTGGTGAATTGCAGTGGGATTTGGTCTACTGTGATGGTGTCACAACAGAGCATAGCCAATCCCACTTTCCCCAGGCTTTAAGTCATCTGTATAAACAGACAAGCTGAATTTTACAGTACAATGGATGGCAGTTTCTGGTATATGCAGTCAGGTAAGAAAGTCTGCTCCATCCTGCAAAGAGAAAAATGACAGGAAGGGAAAACAGCTAGTCAAAATGCAAATGGCTCAGCTATAAATACTATTGAGACTGATATTATGGTCTCTAAGGTAGCCTTGGACATGAAAAAAGGACAAATGACAATTTGATAATTCGTGCATTTTTTATTCAAGTGCGTTTCCCACTTGGGCCAAAGAAATGCAGTCTGCAGTGAGATGGCCTGCCAGGGATGACAATATAGAAGTATACTTTAGGGACAATTACTTACAGTGATCATTCAGCAGTCTCAATGTAAAAATTCTGGACCAGTGAGGTAAGGCTCTGATGGTGAAGAGGATTCAGCACTCTCACTATCAAATTTCAGGCTGAAGTACAGATCTGTATTGTTGTCTGGTGGACACCTGGACACCTGTCACCCAACAGCTGTCCAGTGAGTTCCTTTCCCACATTCTTCTCTGAGCCTCTGTGTCCTAGAGACTTGGTGATTTAGCCCAATGTGTGCAAAAAGTGCCTATTTGAGGAAAAATAACACAAATACAAGTTTTGTGACATCTGCAGGTAAGAATAAGTCATTCTTTACTTCTGTTACTTATTAACCCTTTAATGTCCATAATGGCTGTAATTTCAAATGGAATAGTGTTATTCTTTTGCTTTACTACCCCATATCTTTTGGACTATTTAAAGGTTTTGCACTGAATGTTGAAAATTTTGTCTATTAGTTCATTTAAAACAAATTAATTTTATCTATACCTTTTGGGTCTCATGATAGATCTATTTCACAGTCCCATTGTCTACAAGATATCTCCTGTGTTACTACTACTGAACTTGTGAATCTGTTTTACAGCTGAAAGAATATTATCTATGTTTTTAGATTTAAGATAACTTTTATGTTTGCCTTTTGAATGGTGGACCGAGTTGTTTTACCTCTGAACAGCACAGCATTTGCAAACAATTATAGTGCTAAATGTCAAGGCCCCAAGTACGCATGATACCAACCTTCTCCGAGGTGGATAACTGAACAGCAGTGAGTAAACGGATAGCAGTATGGCTAGCCTCTGATCAAGGCTAGCCATATGCTCTTTCACGTGCACAGGGTATGGTTCTCCAGCACATGGAGTCATGACTGGCCTGTCCAAATCCAAGTGTTCCTTTTCTCAGAGGACAGAATAGGAATTAGTTGAGAAAATTCTGAATGCAGGCACAGAGTTCGGATTCAAACTGTGCTTGGCATGCTACTAAGTCAACCTGATTCCCTTGAATGATGTCGGGAGTTCTTGTAAAATCATATTGCTCTTAAAATTTAGATTTAAAAATTATATTGAATCTTGTCTTTATGACTATTTGGAATTGGATATATTATTAGCTCCAAATGAGAAATTACTGTATATAATTGAGATAAGGGTGATGGGTAGGTTCAGGTTTCCTAATGTTTCTTGTTACATAAAACATTATTATGGCTAACAAAAGCTATTTTTTTTATACTGCTAAGTTTCCTATGAAGTAATTTATTGATAACAAGGTTACATTTCTTTCATGTTAGTACCTTGTTCTGGGATGTAAGTTACCTTGCGGTAATGCGGTTAAAATTATTTTGAAGAACTTAAGTTGTAAGATATAATGACTTCTTACATTCTATAATTACCTCATGTTGGCTTTCTTGCACATGGAGTCATGATTTAATGTCCCAATCAATGCACAGTGGCCTTTCCAATCCCATTGGTATTCTCTTTCTCGTTGAAGGCAGGGTGGATATTATATATACACACATACAAAATCCTCATACCGCAACAGGCAATGGAGGTCCTACCAGACTGTGTAATTTTCTTCTCCAGACATGTCTGTTCTGACTTACAGCTGCTGCATTTGCCCACTGCAGCACAGATCTAGAAAGGTCCTGTTTGACACTGTCTGCCAGCGCATCCTAGGCTTCCGCTTTTCTTGAAGCCTTTAGGCACACTGTTCTTAATCTTGTTTGCCAATCTGAGCTATGCATATGGGCAACATGGCCAAACCAACACTCTCTTTGTACCAAATGCTGCTTAAAGAAGGTTGACGACTCATTCTTTTAATCCCATGATTACTTACGAAATCAAATCACTTAATGTCAAAGATATTGCTCAAGCATCTAGAATCAAAGGCGTCAAGTATCTTGATATCCTGCTTACAAAGGGTCCATGTTTCGCTACCATAACTAACCTTAGAGAGAACCAAACTGTTATACAGCCTAATTTTAGTCTTTAGGTGTATACGTCTATTTTTCCCAGTGGCAATCCCTATTGAGGGACACTGGCTCAAGACTGCAGCCATTCAAAGCAACAGAAGCACCATCTGCCTGACCAATTTTCACTTTAATTTTTTCTGTTTATCACCAAACCTACTCTCCTACCAGTATCATCAACAGCTCGAATTAATCTCATCATCATTAGCCAACAGGGCTAAATCATCTGCATAATCTAAATCAGATATTTTGAAATCTCTAGACCACCCTTTTCTAACTCCACTAGCAATGCTAAACCAATCGCTACAAGCCATACCAACTCTCACACGACTCAGTGTTATTATTGATAGCTTTCATTACACTAACTTGTCAGGTATTCAATATGATCTAACGATCAACCACAAATTATATCGATCAACAGAGTCAAAAGCCTTTTTGAAATCTACAAAGCCAGGTAGTAAGTTTCAGTAACCACAGGATTCTGAAACTCTTAAACATTTCTCAAGAATCTGCCTAAGTGAAAATATTTGATCAATACATCTCCTATCACTTCTGAATCCACATTGCTCATCATGCAAGCTGTCCATCAACCAAATTCTTAATTCTGGTAATTATAATCATGCAAAGAATTTACCTGGAATAGAAAATAAACTAATTCCCCTATAATTATCACAAGCTATGATCACCTTTTTAGAAATAGGGATAATAACTTTAATAAAATCCTTAGGAAACCTTTCATCATAATATTCAAAATATCAGTCAACCATGTGACAACACAAGTGTTTTTAGCTCTAACCATTTTAAAGGTGATTTCCTGCACCTCCTGGGATTTATGCAGTTTTAGTTTAGAGAGAGCCAAAGCGACTTCAGAATGCGATATAACGCCAACATTAAAACCAGTAATGCATCTATCCTCATTACAATGGGAGTAGAAATAATCACGTTTAGAACATCTGTGAAATGATCAGTCCACCTGTCCATTACAAGATCCTCATCTTCAATCACCATGTTTATCCCTCAATCCCTATGTACCTGTCTCTTTCGACACAAAATATTAACAATCTGGTACAATCCCCTGCTATTTGTACTGTCTAACTGCTTCTTCGTCAACCAAGCTATCAAGCCAAAGTTTTTTTTTATTTGCGACATATAGGACAGAGAAGAATCCTAGAAGCTACTCCTAGCTTTTACAGGCTTTCTCATACAAGGGCATGCTCTTCTAGCACCGAAGTCACTGCCCTAGATAGAGCTAACACAACACACAAAGTTTGCTTTGCTGGAACAGTCGCTAACTGCCTAACCACCATGCCAGTCAAGGCTTTAATATTCGTATTTTAATTTTCTTATCAGGTGTTAATTGTTCCCTTACACGTTTATTAAGCTCTTGCAATGCCGTCTGTTAGGACTGGTAGGCATCAGCACTGGTGGGCTTCTGTGGAGAAAAAATTCATATTAATTCTGCAATTCCTTCTTTTACAAAAAAAAAAGTCCCATAACCTTACCATTCAAATAATTTTGTTTCCTCTGTTCTCTTTCACCCAAAAGATTACTATGGGTTTCAAGAAAAGATTATTAAACTGATTCCAATCTCTCTCAACTTCAGCAGTAAGCAAACCATGATTGTCATAATGACAAAGTCACCTATTATTGTATGCTGTGCCTACAACTGGATCTTTCAGACCTACAGTTAAAAGTAATTTTTTTAATCTTAGCTAAACACTTCTTAAGCTTCAGGTGTTTGGTTGGTTGGGGTTTTATGGCACAAGGGCGATTAGGCCAAACGCACTAAGCTTAAGTTGCAAGACGTTTTTGACCAGGTAATGGTCACACCCAATTTCAGCTCCACTTTCTGGAATAAGGCTCTGAGTTTGATTGTGGATCCTGAATTTGCAGTACTGGTGGGCTTCTGTGGAGAGAAAAATCTTCCACTATGTTTTATGTTTGTGAGTTGACAGCCCCAAATGAATAGATTCACAGGATGTTTTATCAGCTGGTGGATAATTTTGGGCCAGACATCATCATAGGCACTTGAACTCTTGCTTATATGGGCATCATCACATTCTACATGGAGGAAGTCTTCCAATATAGATGGCTTCAGCTTTTAGTAGTGGGGAACGAGTCTTTACCCCATTCCTCTGATTAGGGGGTTGTTTGATATTGTCTGCATTCCCACTCTTAATAAACATAGTTTCTTTAAACATCCCGCTAACCGTTTTCTATCCATAGGTAAATGGAATGCACAGGACGCTGCACAGAGGTAATTTTCTTGATGAGCTCCCACAAGAATTCTACCGTTATAATTTAGATATTCTTGGCTTGCAACTGACCAGATGCACAGATAAAGGACAGATTCTTAAAAATAAACTTAAATTTCTCTAGGGAAGTTAATAAGAATCTCCAAGGCATAGGTCTGCTATTTAGCAGACAAGCTAGTGATGCACTCCTGGGATATGAGTGCATTAATGAAAGGTTTCTCATAGCTAAATCTAAGACAAGCATTAAGGACTTGAATGTTATCTGCTGTTATGCCTCCACTGAGGATGCTGATGAAAAGGATCGGTTTCACAGACATCAGGGTATTTTGAATTATGTCAAGGAGATATTACCCTTGTTCTAGGTGACTTCAATGCCCAAATTGCAGACTTGAATATATCCTGAGCAGAGGTCATCGCAGGCACCTTAACTCTTGCTTATATGGGCATCATCAAATTTTACACTTCCAGTGCATATTCTTTGGGGAGGGTAATAAGCCCTTTAGGTATTGGTAGCTGCAATGAACAACGTCTGCTACAGATAAGTAAATTAAAGAGTTTGAGAATAACTAACACTGCAACATACATAAGTACACATTTCCCCTGATGGGCTGCACATAAGAATATGATTGACTACATATTAATAAACATACAATGGGCTAGTCCTGTTAGGAATACCAGGTCATATAAGGTAGCTGAAATTGGATCTGACCTTTACCTTGTTAAACGTGTCTTGCAACTTAAAGAGTGTTATGGTAAGGTTAAAATTTTACCTATAATTATGCAGCTCTGAAAGACTCGGTAGCCGTCCCGTGGCCGAGTGGTTAGCACGCTAGGCTACTGATCTACGGGATCTGGGTCCGAGCCCCGGATAAGGCATGGCTGTTTGTGTCGTTTTTCTGCTGAGGTCCTGCCATCCTCTCAGACCTTCTACTGTGGCATATAAACTGGCAGGCTCCTGTCAGACCTCTGTGGCAAGCAGCTGCTTGAGGGGTATTTATTTATTTATTTTTTTAAAGACTCGGTTATAGCTAAAGTTTACCACTATAGGTTACTTAGTCATTATGATAGTCATGGTATGCTTACTATTTGAAGTTGGGGAAGAATGGGACCGTTTTAAACAGGCTTTGGTTGAAACCAACTGTTTCTGCAAAACCTGCCTAAAAGAGAACTGTGAACTCTTTTAGTAAAAAAGGTGCAGAGGAAGTAAAACTATCAGTGTTAAAGCACTTGAGCTTATTTCGGAAAGATAGAACTGCTGGAATGTGCTTAATTAATACCCTATTAGTCCTAATAGAAAGCATTACAAAGAAATTAATAAACATGTAAAGAATCAATCAGCAGTTATTAAAAATCCTTGGCTTGGCTGAAAAAGCCGAAGAAGCACTTAGACAGCACGAGCAGAGAGCTATACCAAATAATGTTTTGTGGGGTAGAAAACGGAGGTATACAGGGATTGAAGGATAGACAAGGTTAGGTTATAGAAAGTGAGGATTGTCAGGGCTAGGTGGGCTGAGCATTTCAGCAATGTTCTAAACAATATGGTTAGTTCCATATTGTTCGTAATGATAGATGCATTTCTGACTTTCATGTTTACCTTATATCACAGTCTGAATTTTCTATTTTTAAACTGCATAAATCCGAAGGGATAGATGAAATTACTTCTGAAATGCTCAGAGCTGGGAATGTTTCAGTTACTACATCGGATGCCTGAAATTTTGAACATCTTTCATGATAAAGGCTTTGTTCCTAAGGATTTAACCACAGCTATTATTCTTATTTTATAAAAAGAGATTCCAGTTCATGTGATAACTATAGGGGTATCAGCCTACTTTCTGTTCCAGGTAAAGATCCCTGTATCTTCTTAATAGAGTTAAGAATCTGGTTGACAGGCAATTGTATTATGAGCAATGTAGATTCAGAAGTGGTATGGGATGTGTAGATCAGATATTTTCACTCAGGCAGATTCATGAGAAACGTTTAGTTTCAGAAACCTTTGTTGAATTCAAAAAGGCTTTTGACTCTGTTAATCGTCAAAATTTGTGGTTGATTTTCAGATTATATGGAATATCAGACTAGTTAGTTAACATAATGAAAGTTCTCTATAATAATACCGTGTCATGTATGAGAGTTGGTAAGGCTTGTATCATTTTGGTTTAGCATTACTTCTGGTGTTCAACAAGGGTGCATTTTTGTCTCCTTTTCATTTTAGTTTGGTTATCGATTATGTGAAATTCACTGCAAGGGAAAGATTTTGGCCTTAAATGGTCTGGAGATACTAAAATTTCTGATTTAGATTATGCTGATGATTTAGCCCTTTTGGCAAATGATATTGATGAGATGAACTCTTTCATTCGAGCTGTTGAAGAGACTATTAGTAGAGTAGTTTTGGTTATAAACAGAGAGAAAAACTGCTAAAATTGGTCAGGCAGGCTGTGATTCAGCTAATCTGAATAGTTGCAGTCTTGAGCAAGTGCCAGAGTTTAATTATCTTGAGAGCTTTGTAACATAAACTGGTGATGTGCAGCATGAGATTAACAAATGAATAGGGATTGCTGCCGGGATTCTTAGGAATCTATGGAGAGTGTGAAGAAATAGGTGTATACAACTAAAGCCTAAAATTAGGCTTATAATAGTTTGGTTCTTTCTAGGGTTAGTTATGGTAGTAAAACTGGGAAGCTTTGTAAACATGAAACCTGATGCTTTTGATTCTAGATGCTTACGCAGTATCTTGGACAGCAGGTGCTTCAACTTTGTAAGTAATGCTAAGGTTAGGCAGAGTCGGCAACCTCCTTTGAGCAGCGTATTGTGCAGAAAGACTCCGTTGTTTTGGCAATGCTGCCCGTATGGATAATTAAAGATTAGTGAATAGTTTCATGAACTGTGTGCCTAAAGGCACAGAGAGGAAGAGCCATGATGCAGTGGAAAGACATTGTCAAACAGGACCTTGTTAGAATTGGTGTGCAGTGGACAGATGCAGTAGATGTAGTTCAGGACTGATATGCTTGGAGAACTGAATTGCATGGTCTGGTTGGACCTCTGTAACCCATGGCTGCTTAAGGATGATGATGATGGTATGATCTGGTATTCCTAACTGAACTAGCCCATTTGCTGTTAATTAAATATAATCTATTATATTCCTGTGCAACCCATCAGGTGAAATCCATGTGTATTTATAAATGTCCCAGTGCTTGTAGTAAGTGTTAGATATTCGCAAACTGTTGAGTTTACTTATCAGTAGGAGACGTTCCCCATTGCCATTGGAACTACCAATGCCCAAAGTGACCTAAAATTCCTGCCCGGAATCAGTACCAACTTTACCATTGAAATCACCTAGCACAAGAGAAATATCTTCTTTCTTCACAGAATTCAAATTATCCTGAAGCTGGTTGTAAAACATATCATTCTTGTTCTCATCAGTGTCCTCTGTGAGGGCATACAACAGATGACATTAAATAAATAAAAATATAAATAACCCCCTCAAGCAGCTGCTTGGCGACAGAGGTCTGACAGGAACCTGTCAGTTTATGCCATAGTAGGTCTGAGAGGATGGCAGGCCCTCAGCAGAAAAACGACACAAACAGCCATGCCTTACCCGGGGCTCGAACCCAGGTCCCATAGATCAGTAGCCAAGCACGCTAACCACTCGGTCATGGGACATTAAAGTCTTTAATTTTTGTTTTAAATTTTGCTGTAAGAAATCTTTCATTAATGCAGTCATATCCTAGAACAGCATCACTGGCATGTCTGCTGAGAAAACCTTCACCTGGAGATGCTTTCCATCCTCCCTCCCTGAAAAAGAGAAATTTAGTTGTTTTTAAGTATCTCACCTTTACTTCTCCATCTGGTCTCTTGCAAGTCTAGAATATCCTAGATTAGGGGTTCTCAATGTGGGGCACGTGGTAAAATTATTTGGGGGTAAGCCGTGAGAGCTCAAAAGTCGCTAAGTTGGCAGGCAACACTGCTGTGCAAATATGCAATTTTTTGTTTATCGATATATGTAATTTATGAATACAAAATTTAATGTGTATAGGAAAACAATGGGAATAAAACATATATATATATACATTAAATATATATGTTTTATTCCCATTGTTTTCCTATTATTATAGTTTTATCTATTTATACAAGGGGTATGCCAGTTACACACACACACATTTCCAGGAGGTACGTGAAGCATAAAGGTTGAGAACCACTGCTCTAGGTTATAATGCTGGAATTCTTGCATGAGGACATCAAGAGAATAATTTCTATGTAACGTCCTCACATTCCACATAGCTGCAAAGAGAAAATGATTAGTAGGATTTTTAAAGGAACTAGGTTTATTGAGAGGTAGGGCCAACAATATCAAATAGCCCCCTGATCGCAGGCATTGGGCAAAGACCTGTGCTGGCAGGAACTTCAGGCACCATCTTTTCAAGAGCCATAAGACCTGCCAAAGACACATTAGTCCAGTTTAGGATTGGTGATGCCCAAAGTAGCTAAGTGAGGTTTCAGGTACCTGCAATGACTTTTGATCAAGATTATCCACCAGCTGATATAAGGAATCCAGTGCCTCTTTCACTTAGAGCTGACAACCACAAGGAAACAAAAGACACAGTGACAAATTCTTCCTCAACTGAGGTCCAACAGTGCAATAAGTCCAGGATCCATAATCTAACTCAAGCAGTTAACCAGTCCAGTATTTATAAATGGTAACCACCAGGAGCCGTCCCATGGCCGAGTGGTTAGCGCGCTTGGCTACTGATCTAAGGGACCTGGGTTCGAGCCCCGGGTAAGGCATGGATGTGTGTGTCGTTTTTCTGCTGAGGTCCTGCCATCCTCTCAGACCTTCTACTTTGGCATATAAACTGACAGGCTCCTGTCAGACCTCTGTGGCAAGCAGCTGCTTGAGGGGGTATTTATTTTTTTTTTTTTAACCACCAGGCCCTGTGAAGTTAACCACTCCTCAGCAGGTCAGAAAAATGTGGCCATAGATGACCAGCTCAATAGGCCACACTGATCCAGCAGCCCTCCCCTTCCAAAAGAGAATATCTCTTTTGAAAGGTATTAATGGTTTGACCATGAGAAGGTGGGGTCAGACATTAGGTGCTAGACCTGGAGGTTTTGTGCATCATCACTGGAAATTGGTACACAGCTCTCCTAATTTATGCCTAGCTATCATTTAGACCAGGTGGATATTAACAGATAAATTTCAATGCAGGCATAGTTTGATCTTGATCCTGGAAAGTGTCAATTACAAGCATGCTAATGAATGAACCTCTGTCCATCTAGCGATGTGTGCAAACCTAATGAACTAAACTCATCTGTTCAACCTTGCAAAGAGCTTTTCATTGCCTATTTGGTGCAAAAAAAAAACTTTATATTGATTCTTTGGTGAAAACTAACCAGTTGAAAATGAACAATACAAAAAGAATTAGAGTATATAAAAAGAAAAGCATGCGAAGTGGGATATTTCCAACAAAGTTTAAATAGATGGGAAAGAAATACAATATTTAAAGTAAAAAAATGTTCACAACCAATACCAAATCAAGAAAAATCAAAAAAAAAAAAATGCATCTAGTTTTCTGTATACTAAGAGCGTAACAAAAACCATGGAAAACATCCTTAAAAAATAAGATATTAGCCTACCTACTATTGTAAACCACACTATTAAAAATTTGATAATAAATGACAGAGACAAAAATGCACCTACAGGAGGAGTTTATGAGATTACCATCCCAAACTCCTTAAAAATATTACTATATTAAGGAAAAGATAAGTACATAGGAAAAACTTACAGAATGTAATATCAGAATGCAGGAACATCAAAAAGATATAATAAAAGGTAATTTGAATAGAGCATTTGCTCAAACTATTAAATAATAATTTAAAAATAGAGAAAATTCATTTCACACCCTTAATAGCTCCAAAGTCTAAATTTCAACTTCTGAATGCTGAGAAATTATTAATACAACGAATGTAAACAAAGTATGTAATACATACATTCCATCCTACAGCATGGAATCTTCTATTACAACAGCAACAATGCATACACAGAAATATGCAAGATTGCGCTGCTGATGAAGAAAAAAGCGAGACAGGTATATAGGTGGAGTCAGCTGTTTGCAAGATGAGCCTGATGACGCCATGACATGGAAAAACGCTTTGCTCCCTAGACAACTTGGAGACTGCACAGTTGTTTTGAAATGTTTTGAATATTTTAATATTGGTGTGCAATGTTTTTAAAAGTTTAAGTCTTGAGGATGCACACAGGGAGTAATACCATGCCAGTTTAAGCACAAAAATGCCATTTGCCCTTCAAAAAACATTAAAGTTGTACATTGTCAGTTAAGATCTTGACAAAGGACGTAGAAGAAAAACAAAATTGTCCATCTTGTGCCTAATATGACTGCATTTTTCAAGTTAACAGAAATAAAAACCGTGGTTCATATAAAGACTGGTAAGCAATGAAAGTATCAACATCTACAGCCTAAGAGTGCAGTAAGTAATCAGCTGGAGGAAAGTGCCATTGCTGAAATGAACTCCATTGCCGCTGTACCAGCCAACTTATAACTGGTAAATAATTTTTAAAATACTATCTACATCTCCTTTGTGTCAATCTACAAAGAATGATTTTAAGGCCTAGTGGTATGTATTGTATTTTAAAGGGAAAGGTGTGAATTGCAATGAGTCATAGCCAAAGGGCATTTTCGCATGTGTGTTCCATCTTGTAGTTGTGTAGCACTCCTCGTGACTTGAGGTTTTTGAAATTTTGCAACAGCATTTATTGTGGTTATTAAACAATTAACAATTATACTGCTAATTTTATACATTTGGTCAACTGACATCTTAACTTTACCAAGACAAATCAAATATCACAATTTAGGGTGCCTTAATTTTGTCATCAAGATAATTACATTTATTTTCAGTTACATTGTGATTAGCTCACTGTACTTTTATTTTCAATGCATTTTTAAAAATTTTCATTAAATTTAGTGTATTTTTTAAATGTTTAAAAGTTGGCTTAAGTACAGTAATATTAAACCATGAAGAACTTTAGAAATAGATTATTCTGTGGCATTTAATCTTAGATAATAAAAAGCCTGCTGGATATTGCAGTAAGTGAATTTTAGATGAATCAAATTCAGTGTGGAATCAATGGAGAATAATGATTTTTCAGAGATAAATTTCTTCTGAGCTACAAAAAATAACTTAAAAATCCCATCATTGATTACATTTATATACCCCATAACTACATAGGTTGTCTGAATATTTTTTTGTCTAAAATCTTTCGATCAAAACTAATGACACCAATAAATGAAATGTAGCCCCAAGAGCATAAATTAAAAGAATTCTAGTTTTACTATGTATTATAAGCAAATAATAGTTGTATCATACTTCACAAGGTGAAAAAAAGACAACAAAGTATAACATTGCATAAAGAGATAAAAATTCATGAGCTGAACTATATTTAATGAATGAATGAAATTAACATTTAAATATAAAAGGGCAATGCATTTAACATGTACAGGTTTTTTAATGATAAAATTTATTTTCCATCTCATATATTATTGACACTACAATTTATTCACAATAAAATTACTGTAAAAAATACTCAAATGCTTTAAACTTTTACTAAAATTTACACATATGGAAAATGCCTAACACATTAGATGCCTATCCCAATAGGCTAAGCTACACTTTTGTTGATGATGTGATGATCACTGATTCCTGTGATCTGCTGATCACAGGAAATTATGGACATGAACAATCAATGCATTAAATTGTGAGTAATAAGGTGTCTTTGAACTTTCCATTTTTGTGGAAATCGCTTTCCACACACAGTGCACTGAAAAGGCCGCTCTCCAGAATGAGTAAGCTTATGATTATTAAAATTAGTTGAAATGTTTGTGGAATATGGGCACAAAAAACATTTATACCGATGATTCTGCCTCATATCCTTGCATCTGGTCCAAACTGGGGTTGAGATACATAACTGGTGGTATCCATCATTTTGGTTCCCTAATAAAAATAATAAGTGTATGAATATATACCAACTCAGTATATGAAAATTAATTTATTTTCTTAAAAATTTTAATTCCACACAAGGAATTTCTTAAATTTAAATTGCATATGAAAAGTTCTGCTATTGTCTCATACCGAAAAATCACAGAATTGCTAAATTTGGTAACTACATTTATCATTTCCGGCTTAAATTCAAAAGCATTTTAAACACTAATAATTACTGTAAGTGAAAACTGAAAAGAAATCTACCAAACTGAGATTTAGTAAACATTGTTAAGGCTCTGATATAAATAAGATGAAAAGTTGAATAAATAGTTCTTTACACTGTTGAAAATTAGTAATAATGCAAAATTTTATTTAAATAAAAAACTGCCCTGATGAGTTGATTTGTCAATTGAACTGACACAATAAGACCAATATTGTCATTTGAACCAACACAATAAGGCAAATAGAACAATTATTTTGAATAAAACTGAACATCATTACCAGTTTTCATCAGTGTAAAGGACTGTTTATTTTCTGTGTATTCTTTTATTGCCTACATAAAAATAGCAATGCATTTTAATCATTATCAGTAAACTTTTATACAAACTGATTTGTAGTCACAAATTAGATATAATGTTGAATTGTTATTAAAATATTATAAATTTATAAAATATTGCATAAAGGTTTAAATTGAAAGATGCATCCTACTACAAGTTATTGTGGTGATTATTTGTTTTTGTACAAAATGAGTTATATTTGTAAAATTAAAAGTACACACTGTCAAACTGCTTTAACCCTTAAAGTGCCAATTTTTCAAAATGAAATCAGAGCTTTATTTAATTTTGAGAATGAAAACAAAAATAACCTTATCCTGAAGTAGCTAACAGAAATAGGTTATATTATGTACAAAAAATAATCTGTAAATTTCCAGAATTAAGTACAATAAACTAAAAGAAAAATTTCTCCCAGGGAAAAAAATAAAAATTTTCAACATAGTGCTTTTTGAGAATTGTGGGGCCAGAGACTTACTCTAGCAAGGCCAAGAGACTGAAATTCACTCTGAG
>JAWZYU010000843.1:0-70000 GCA_038380435.1 Ryuthela nishihirai
ATTTATCTTCCAGAATGTCGGTAGCATTTTCTGTGGGTTAGATATCAGTTTGGATACATTATTAAATCGTAAAATGTTGTATATTAAAAATTGCTAATACGTGAATGAAATTCATAGTGAAGATTCGTTCGAAATAAACAAGAGAAATTTACTGTGAGTATGCACAAAAATTAAATAATGAGCGAAATTATAATTTCAGATTGTGCACATAATTTTTACCGTCCAAAAACATAAATCTGGCAACCCTTTTCATGGCTGAAATTCTCTTTATAATCCTTTTGCCAGCTGCGACCACGCGGAAGATTTTAATCTTATTGTGGGATATAACACAGGTCAGTTGCTTCCATCGTCTGTTTTCATTACCTTTTTAAAACTAGTAGCTCGGCTTTGTTTTCGAACATTCTTCTTTTTCACTGTTTCGTAAAATGTGCTTCTGACACACTTTCAAAAACAACGCCACGATGCGAATGATAATGAATGTCCATATGTATCTTGATCTATTGTTCCTTTTAGAGTTAGCTTCGTATGTGAGGTATGTGTGCTGAAAAAATATGCTTGTCGCTATTCAGAATGAAATGCTCGTTCAGTGATACGAGCATTACTTGCTGAGTAGCAATTTTGAATGGTGTAGTAGCGGTTACGGTGATTCAAAGTCCATTTCTCCATATCACCATTCCTTTCGTGCATTGTGCCAATCCTTCTTGGAATCATAGGAACAAGCATACCTCTGTCGTTCATCCAAATTATAGGCTTATTTAAGTGGATTGACATAAACTAGGAATATTGTTATTTAGGAAACAATTTTTCCCTTAGTGCTTCATAAGCATATTTACATATTTATCCATGTATTATATAATATTTGGTTTAGAAACAGGTCAATTATGAAACATTATTTTTCTTGGTTTAAACTGTTTTTGTCAGAAAATTCTTGAACTCTTCGAATCTTAGAAAATGCCATGTTCATTCTTTTGCAGTTGGATGTAGCCTAGTCATTGTTTCTCAATGGAGAACCAGTTGTGCTAATATGCTTATGACTTCCCTTTTTGATACTAGGTATTGAAATTTTTGCAACGAAATGGGTAAGGAAACTTCAAAATGTAGTGGATGAATACTGAAGAAAGTCGAATTGCATATCATGCTCGTCATTTATCGACGAAGAAGAGACGAAAGAGTAGAATTTGTCTAGAAACAAAATTGTTCTTCTCTAATAGAGTACATTTTCACATCCAGCAGTGAACATTATCAGTAAGTAGTTAGGTGAGAGCTAAGATTAGTTTATTTTTGATATTGAACATCATGATCTTAAAACTGCTTGAATAAGCTTAGATACCACGTTAACAATTCGAAAAATTGTACAATTCGATTCAGCTTGCACTTGTTACCAAATCAAGAAAAAATTACTTATGAACAGTGAAGTCTTCAGTATCATTTTGACAATTCTTAAATTTTCTAATTATTCGAAGGAATATATATAGCCAATATTACTGAAAAAAACTTGACCTCCATTAGTACATTGAGCTTCTATTGTTTCCCACTCATATGTTCACAAAAGCCACAAAAAGTCCAAAATAAAAACTATCTTGAAGAAATCGGAATCTTCAATTAGTCCAGCAAGTGCGATGAACATTATGAGGTAACAAATTATTTTTATAAACATCTAATAACTCTTAATGTAGAGGTCATTTTATTTTGTGACTTACTAGTTTTCTAAAAACGTTAAGAAAATATTTTGGTATGAAATTTCTTACATTGCAACGTTAATTTGAACACAATGTAATAAGTAAATAGTGTAATGAATATTATTAGTATGGAAACAAAAACTTATCGGAGGTTTTAAAAAAATTCTGCCTACAATGTTCTCCATCATGATAGTCAACCTATTTTATTATTAGGCAGCTGCTGAATATTTGTGCTGAGTCTAGTCGCTGAAAGAGATAGATGTTTTTAGTTTTCGAATTGTTTAAATATTGATTACTTTCCAAAAGATGCTTGAAAAACAAAATGATTACTGTCTCTTGTCTGCTATGTTACTTCAGTAAATCAAATTTTGGTTTCTAGAGATAGTTGGCTACAGCACATTACAACAATAAACGTTGCTTAGTGCAAATCTAAAATGTATGACTGAATAACGAAACTTATACAATTTCTCATCCAGCATAATCGTTGTCCATATGATAACACAGACGATATGTGCCATAAAAACATTAATTATTAGCGTAACACTACATATAATTATAGCCTTACGCAAAGTCACTGTGTCAAATATGTTCACAAACTCGTATGAAGTTCTGAAGGCCAAAGTATTGAAATAACCAAAAGTTCTGCAGCAGCATCTCCTTAGAAATCTGACTGCTGTTGGTTTCACTTGCCCATTTTTTCAGATTTTCATGACTAGTCTGTATTTATAAGAAAGGCATAATTAATATTTGTACAAAAAATCAGCTTATTCTTAATATAAACCTGCATTTAATGAAATCTCAATGCTGGAGAGATATAGGCCATTTGTAATACAGATGGAGCACTTTAATGTATATAAAATCCAAAATAAGTAAGAATTATTGTATTATAGGTTAATAACTAAATTGTATAATCTAGTGTACTCATTCATTGTAAGATGTAGTCTAGCATTGTTTGTAACATATCAGCATTGTGTTATCGCTAAACTGTTACGTGTGGATATTTTCACGATACTTTGTTTTTGGAAAATTTCTTTAGCTTTTATTGTGTAAGTTTATTCACGAAAATTAACACAATATTGTGTACAGCCGTTTTTCTCTGGAAATTGCTGGCTTGTAATATACATTAATAAAATCATGTATTCGGAATACTTTGTTTCTTGATTTTTCTTTTTTTTTTTATTAGAAAACAGGAACTTGTTACTTGTTCGCTATCCTCTGTGACGGAATCAATCAACAGAAAAGATTTTACCACTTCCTAGCTTAATATATTGGAAAGGGTTAATCTTGTCAACTTTTATTTCTAAAACAAATTCACTAAAGTCGAGGATGTTCCCATCTAGGAGTTAAAATGCGAGATGTACTTTTTTTTCATCTATAAAACTTGCTCACTTCAATCATTGAAAAAAATATTATTTAACGTTCTGTTGAAGCTGTACGTACTGTTAATTATATCTGTCTTGATATGGATTAGGTCGCAAGACATTACAGCTGAACAGGAAATCTTTGTTCCCGATTTGTGGTCCTCAGACTCCTAGTGGTTCACGAAGGTAGTAAAGGGGTGCGCGAACTCTTTAATATTTTAGAAAGCTGGAGGTGATGGAAATGGTACATTTGCCATTACATAACCCCGTTAAGGTTTTTGCTAGAATTATATCAATTACACTGAAGTGCCATTGAATTAGGGATAGGAGACGTTATCCAAATTCAGCATCGCAAGTCCCGCATTTGCGCGCATGCGTGGCTGAAACACTGGTCATACATAGCTGTCAGCTTTGGCTTCCCCAAGAATTCGTCGTGAGAAGCTTAATGGGAAAGGTGCGGGATTTACGAAGTTTGATTTTCTCGTACGACAGTTTCAAGAGTGTTCCGGGAATATGAAAATTCCGGCAAAAAAACAAGCACCCGGATAAACTGCAAAGGACAACCAGCCTTGAAGGATCGTGGGCTTCGCTGTCTGACCCGCATCGTACTGACCGATAAGGGCCAGACAGTATCTGAAATCACCTACCATCTGAACGCGAGTTCCAGCCGGGAAGTCGGTGCATGGACTGTGCAATGTTCACTTCATTGTCTCGGCTTCGGGAGCCGCTGACCTACGCGAGTCCCACTTCCAATGTCATGACACCAAGCTCAATACTTTTCCTGGGCTAAAGAACATCGAAAATTGGTAACGGATAGCTTGGAGCGATGAATCCCGATTTAAACTTAATCACGCCGATAGGAGACTGAGGGTATGGTGCCAATCCCATGAAGCCATGGATCCTGCATGTCGGGTTGAAACAGTACAAGCTGGCGGTGGCTCAGTGATGGCTTGGGATGTCTTCAGTTGGACGTCTGTGGGAGCTTTGGTACGTGTACCGACGACTCTCAATGCATGCCGGTATGTAGAACTCATGGCTGACTATTTACACCCTTTATGGCCATCGTGCATCCCAATGGAGATGGCGTCTACCAGCAAGACAACTGCTCATATCACAGGTCCAGGTTGGTTACTGCGTGATTGCAGGAGCATTCTGCTGACTTTGAAATAATGAATTGGCCACCTAGAAGTAATGATTTGAATAATGAATTGGCCACCTGTGCTCGATGGTATCCCAAAGATTTTCGGTGGGATTCCATCGAGCATAGAGTGTCCGGGTCTGTGTCCAATCAGCGACAATCTTGAGAGAATTGTGAACAGCTCTGGAAGATACATGGGTCGCCATACCTGTGGAACATTTATGCAAGCTTGTGGAGTCCTTGCCTCGTCGTGTTGCGGCCGTTATCACGGTCAGAGGGGTCCAACACGTTACTAGGTTGCTATCCCTAATTCAATGGGACTTCAGTGTACATCACTGCCTATCACATGCTGATCACAAGATGAAATTGGCAATTGATGACAGAAGAATTACTGGAGCATCGAATTTCCCCATTCAAATTACAAAATGGCCAATAAATGAGCAGCAAATAATTATAAATATAATCCATTCTTGGGACTTTTAGAGAGTCTTCGTTGCAAATATCCATAATTTAGTTAAAACGTGTCGATGATGGAAAGAGGATCTGCAGAAAATAATACGACTTTGTAGGAGATCCGTGGCGTAGGAAAGTTTGGAAACCACTGCTTTGGATAATGGATAGGAAAAGGTCATAAGAGAAAAAAAATTTCCATTAAAACAAATTTTGTGAACAAAAAAAGTACTCAATAGCTGCTTGCTACAAATGATTTAGGTTGTTTTACCCCTGAGCGGCACTTTTTTTTGCACACAATGGGCTAAATGTGCAGGTCATGAAGACCCTGAGGGTTCGGAAGGTTGGAAGATAACCCACTGGACAGCTGTTAGAAAGGTCGAGCCTTCCATCAAGGCCATCCAGCGTGTTCTTTAACGTGCACACAGCCCCATCTGAGTATGGCCTATCAGTGTCCCCCTACTGGCAGAGTTCTGCGGAGATAAATCTCGATGCTGGACCAGGTGGGACTCGAACCTGAGAACTGCAGATTACAATCTTGGTGTACTACCAATTGAGACACCCTTGATCTCACTTTTTTTTACAGAGCACAAGATCCTGTCAGCATAGCACTCCATAGGGAAGATCTCTGAAGGAGAGCCTCAGCACAAACATCCTTGTCTTACCCAGGGTTCGAACCCAGGACCTTCGATCAGTAGAGAAGCACGTTAACCCACTCTGCTAAGAAGTGTAAACTGAGAATATGAGTAATGGTAGATTAATGATTCCTGTTAAAATCTTATTCAAAATCAGTGCGAAGCACGAGTTGTTGTTGGAGAAGCAACAAGACTTGGAAACTGCAGTTTCCAAACATTCGTCAATGCTTCGACTAATTTCCAAGCATTTCTTCTGCTGCATTTTGTTGACAAAATATTGCTGCACTTTGCGCAGTAAACACTTATATTCTATCAATCTCTCGTTACTTCCCCAGTTGCCTCTCTGCGCAAAGTCTATAGCTTCACAGATTGTCAAAACACGACAACAATCTGTGAAACATGTCACGTTGTAAAAACATGGTCCATATTTTCAAGATGGGTTCAAGTTATCAAATGCACTCTACCTGAATACTAATGTAAAGAAAGTGCCCAATGTACGTCGGGGATAGGGACCAGAAACATGCGACACTAAGGCTGGGATTGACTGTCAGTAGAGCTTGTAATCTGTAGTTCCCATGTTCGAGTCCCACCTGTCATATTTATTGGAGAGGGGGTCCCTAAGGAACCCCCCCCCCTGGGGAGAAACTCGTGCTCCGTCTGCACGACACTACACGAGTGGCATAAGAAGCCTTTGAAGTAGAAGATAAAAGTTTGTCTCAGGGGAGACAAGTAGGGACTTGGAGTATGGGTGGCAATAAAGGGGGTGTGAAGTGCAGCCCGGCTAGGGTTGGGTTGTTTTACCTCTGAGCGGCACTTTTTTGCACACCATGGGCTAAATGGCCAGGTCACATGGACCCCGAAGGCTCAGAGAAGGTTGGAGGAGGGGACCCATTGGAACAGCTGTTGGGAGACGGATGGTAGCCTCCCGTCAAGGCCATCCAGCGAGTTCTTTAACGTGCACAGGGTATGGCTCTCCCGCACAAGGGGCCACGGCTTAACGTCCCATCCGACGGACGGCATCCTTTCCAAGCCCACCGGTGTCCCCTACTGACCGTGGGCAGGGCGGGGAATTTTTTCGGAGATAAATCTCAACGCTGACCCAGCTGGGACTCGAACCTGCGAACTACAGATTACGAGCCTGGCGCGCTACCGACTGAGCCACCCTCGCCCCTACAGCCCGGCTAGAAAAGTTTGTAAGATAAATAGAGCGAAAGCATTCGGTCTCAAAGGAGTGAGTACCAGAGCCAGCAGACAAGCCAACCCAGATCCCTCAGGTGTGCCCTCACGTGGGCACTCCTAATGGACACTGTCGTCCGCCTGCTACCTCTCTGATGGCTTGGACACTTCTGAGTTCGTTAGTGAACCTTTCTGTTATCGGGCATCGGAGCATGTAATCTGACATGTAATCTGACATCTGAATCTGGAGCCCCACAGCCTTAGTAACTGTGGACAAAGATCTTGAAACGCTCCAAATACGCTGGGAAGTGCCCATGTCCTGTCGGTACCTGAGTGAGATAGTGGTCCGAGGACACTTTGTAGTAACCCTTTGTAACAATGTCTTCGTTTGAATACCATTCTCAGTCGTGTCCCAGAACCTCTGAAACTTGTCCAAAACCTGTCTACCTAGTAATAACTTCAAGGTATTTTATGTTTTAACCGCTATCTCAGACTGGGTGTCAGTGTCTGCAGAACGGGTCAATTGATCTGCCCGCTCGTTCCCTTCATGACCCAAGTATGCTTTGGTCCAGGAGAGGGTAATACTGGGTGTGTTCTTACTACCTAACAACCGCTTGATCTCGTCAACCGTTTGATGCCTATTGTTTGCATCATCAAGCGCTTGCAGAGCTCCCCGGCTGTCGGTATACAGCAGGATGTCCTTGTAATGACTGCCGTCATTGAGGGTCCACTTAAGGGCCTCTCTAATGGCAAGCAGCTCTGCTTGGAAGGCTGACCCATTTTCTGAAACCTTCCTCTTGTAGTCGTACACTTTGGCTCCTTGATTGTAAACATTGTAGGCGAGGCAAACACCATTTTCAATTTCACTGCCCAATGGTAACTCCATAGACCACGGCACACGTAGTCTCTTCATAGGATGTGTCCCCCACCTAGTGGTATCCATCTCCTAGACCTCGGGGTCATATTGAACTCCGAGGAACATTGCCTTTTCCTTAGTCTGCAGGACTCCGAAATATGGTCGCTTCCTTTCCAACTGTTAAATACAGAGGTGGGATCCCTGTAATCACCAGCAGTGAATCCATAGATGTAGTCCTAAAAGCTCTAGTGATTCGCAGTAAAGCTGGTCTCTGGGCTGCGAGCAGTTTTGCACATGACGGAGTGGTCCATTGGGCGCCCGCTCCGTATGTCAGGATACTCTCTGTTCCCCTTAAATTTCCTTGAGGACATCCCCTCGGAGGCAGGTAATTTAACGACAAGACCCAGGTGTATCGCAATTCAGAGACTGCACGCCATCTAGAGGGAAATGCCAAGATTACCACTACGATCGGGGACAAGACAGTACCATATAGATACAGCTCACCCCATGACTACCTAAGGCGAACAATACTAAAAAAGTAAAGTTCATCCGTCGGTCAAAACCTAAATTTAATCTTCCTCTCTGGGGCAGTCGATATTTATTTCCACTAAACCTCCCTCCACCATCAGCACCTTATAATCTGTCAGAAAGGGGACACAGATAGGCTTGGAGCAGGTGCCATCCATCGGATGGAACATAAAGCTGTGTCATTATATCCCTTCATATGTATAGAACAGTCATATTCTATGCAGCCTAAAGAACATGCTGGAGGACCTTGAAGGGAGGTTACCATCTGTTTCCTAATATCTATCCAGTGGGTCCCTTTCTCCCAGCCAGGCTCGTAATCTGTAGTTCCCAGGTTCGAGTCCCAGCTGGGTCAGCGTTGAGATTTATCTCCGCAAAATTCCCCGCCCTGCCCACGGTCAGTAGGGGACACCTATGGGCTTGGAAAGGCCGCCGTCCGTCGGATGGGACGTTAAGCCGTGGCCCTGTGTGCGGGAGAGCCATACCGTGAGCCATACCGTGTAGCCATCCAGCGCGTTAAAGAACACGCTGGATGGCCTTGACGGGAGGCTACCATCTGTCTCCCAACAGCTTTTTCAGTGGGTCCCCTCCTCCAACCTTCTCTGAGTCTTCGGGGTCCATGTGACCTGGCCATTTAGCCCATGGTTTGCAAAAAAGTGCCGCTCAGAGGTAAAACAACCCAACCTTTCTCCCAACATTGTGACCTGAGGTGTCTCGGTTAGTAGTATGCCAGGCTCATAATCTGCAGTTCCCAGTTCGACTTCCAGCCGTGCCAGCATTGAGATTTATCTCTGCAAAACTCCCTACCTTGACTTCGGTCAGTAAGGGACACTGATGGGCTTGGAAAGAGCGTAGTCTATTGGATAGGATGTAAAGCCATGGCCCTTTATGCAGGTGAGCCATACCCGGTGAACTTTAAACGCTTCTTAAACGTTTTTTTTTTTAACTTTTTTTAACGCTGGATGGCCTTACCGGGAGACTACCATGGTAAACAGCTGTTCAGTGGGTTCCCTCTCCCAACCTTCTCTAAGTCCTCGGGGTCTTTGTGATCTGGCCATTTAACCGATGGTGTGCAAAATAAGTGCCGCTCAGAGGTAAAACAACCCAAATCTATGTAAGAGAGATTGACTAGAAGAAATCATATCGCCAGATGCAATATGTATTCTCCTAGTTAATCCTTCTAGTTCCTGATTGGCCAACGAAGAACGTCAACAGTCGATCGCCCGTTGAATAGATTTGTGACTTTATAGGGCATCATCTTCTGACTCCTCCAAAACTGATACGGACTGGAGTTGTCCTAAGAGCTGGGGCGGGGTGGCTCAGTCGGTAGTGCGCTAGGCTCGTAGTCTGCAGTTCCCAGATTCAAGCTCCCAGATGCGTCAGCGTTGAGATTTATCTCCGCAAAATTCCCCGCCCTGCCCACGGTCAGTAGGGGACACCGATGGGCTTGGAAAGGCCGCCGTCCGTCGGATGGGACATTAAGCCGTGAATCCGTGTGCGGGAGAGCCATACCCTGTGCACGTTAACGAACACGCTGGATGGCCTTGACGGGAGGCTACCATCTGTCTCCCAACAGCTGTTCCAGTGGGTCCCCTCCCCCAAACTTCTCTGAGCTTACGGGGTCCATGTGATCTGGCCATTTAACCCATGGTGTGCAAAAAAGTGCCGCTCAGAGGTAAAACAACCCAACCTGTACTAAGAGCTATGTATATGGATATCATTTGATGCCTGTACAACTCCATGCTGCAAATTATAGCTGCATATGTTGTGAACCATGGTGGATTTATAAAGAATTAACAGCCATATAAAACATATCTGTGTGAAATAAATCTGTACCTTTGCTTTAAAACTTAAAATTAAGACAATTATAGCCATTTGTTGCCAGAAAGGTGTTAGCGGAGAAAAATCTCAATGCAGGTAATTGAGACACGAACCTGGGAACTGCAGATTTCAAGCCTAGCATCACAGCTGCTGCGAGGCTTATGGTCGTCAATGTACAACATCAAAAATGTCACTCTTTTTACGAGTAGGGGTATGATTATAAAAGCTGATATATGATATATAAATAATTTAGAATCATATTATATATATTATAAAAAATTACATAAGCTGGGGTATGATTTCAAAAAGCCTAAAACATTCCTCAAGATATAATTGTTTTAATCACGACTAATTTTATTCATGGCATATGTAAATTTTCTTTAGAAAAAGCTGAGATAGCTCGCAGAATACAATTTTTACTGATTTATCTCAGAATTTATAAAATTGTTATAATAAAATTATATATTAAAACACAAGGATTAAAATATTTACTATTAAACGTAATTTAAACACATAAAGGATATAATTCAAAAACTATTCATATGCAACAGATTGTGAGTGAAGGAGAGGGTGGTAGCGGGAGATAACGTTGACTATAACTAAGGCAGAAGTGGTAAAGCTCGAAAAATTTGTCCTTAGGGGCATGTCCGTCCGCAGAGGGGGGGGGGGTAAGTCCCCCCCTTGGGATCGAGTAAAAAATTACACAAATTATAATCGTAACAATTTAAACGTAATTTATATACATTATGTATGTGTTTTTGTATTAATACAATACTGTATTCTATAATCTACTTGTGAAAAAAAAAAAACCCTAAAAAAATTAAGTAATAAAATAAAAATTTATTGATGTAATTATTTGTATCCAAGCTTTGCCCCCCCCCCTGGAAAATTTTCTGCGGACGCCCATGCTTAGGGGTATTCCGATTATAAATATCGGAAAAAAAACTGAAATTTAACATCCTACGTTTCCTTTAGGGTCAAATATAGATCACTAGAAGTCAAACCTTGATGAATGAGTGCGAGAAACGCGAAAATTGGTACCCAAGGGTTGGGTTGTTTTACCTCTGAGCGGCACTTTTTTGCACACCATGCGGTAAATGGCCAGGTCACATGGACCCCGAAGGCTCGGAGAAGGTTGGGGGAGGGGACCCACTGGAACAGCTGTTGGGAGACAGATGGTAGCCTCCCGTCAAGGCCACCCAGTGTGTTCTTTAACGAGCACAGGGTATGGCTCTCCCGCACACGGGACACGGCTTAACGTTCCATCCGACGGACGGCGGCCTTTCCAAGCTCATCGGTGTCCCCTACTGACCGTGGGCAGGGCGAGGAATTTTTGCGGAGATAAATCTTAATGCTGACCCAGCTGGGACTCGAACCTGGGAACTACAGATTATGAGCCTGGCGCGCTACCGACTGAGCCACCCCCGCCCATACCCAAGGGTGTTTCGGTTATAGATCTGAGACATTATGAAATTTAAGATCCGATGGGTCTGTCGAGGCCAAACTTTTATCTACTAGTACCAATTTTTAGATC
Organism: Ryuthela nishihirai; assembly: GCA_038380435.1. Lineage (NCBI taxonomy): Eukaryota > Metazoa > Arthropoda > Arachnida > Araneae > Heptathelidae > Ryuthela > Ryuthela nishihirai. The sequence continues at coordinate 11,176 of JAWZYU010000843.1, forward strand.
TAAGATTAGGAGTATTTTGGGTTATAGATTTTAGAAACGTTATCAGATTTGGGATCTGGTGGATCCATCAAGGTCACAGGTCAAATTTCAATATATACTGGCACTAGAGGGCTATAAATTGGTGCCTAGTATTTCTTGTTAAACAACTCCAAATTGTTATGAAATTCCGGATTCCAATCGTATGTTGAGATCAGACATTAAATTCCGCTATATACATGTGCTATGAACCTGAAGTACCCTCTGGCACCAATTTTTCTTTCGACATCTTGGAAACTTTATGTAATTTCAGATCCTCAAGGTCAAATTTCTACCTTAGCTGGGAAAGTGAAATTTGATGCTTAGTTATTCTGGCGTGTAGAGCTGGGAAACGTTAAGAAATTCGGATAAAGTGTCGTGTTCGAGGTCAAATAGAGGTTGGGAAGACTTCTCTTATAAACAACTTTTAATCACGATAAATCATATTTTTATAACCAAAGATGACTCGTCCATTTGGACACTTGGGCATCAGTGGCGCACTCAGGATTGAATCTTGGGGGGAGCCGAGGGGCCCTCTGACCCTGCTCGGGCAAACGAAGTAGCGCTCGGTCCGCCCGAGCTTCGTTCGCCTTGTGTTCACAGCGGCCGTGATTCCTGAGAGCTATAGGGTATACTTTATGTGGTATACCTTAGGGTATACCTTATATAGGTTACACCTTATGTGACCGCTAATTCATAAGTAGTTTAGAAATAGAAGACACGACACAACATAAATGTAAAAAATCAATTTTTATTAGGAAAAATTTTTGGAAAATTTCCCAGTGTTTTTTTTTTCCTTTTTCTTTGGGGGGTGCCAGGGGCACTTGCCCCCCCCCCCCCTCTGGGTGCGCCATTGTTAGGCATTGCCCCACCAGAAATAATAAACGAATTTACAATTTAGTATTTGTCTGTATTGTTAAAAATGTAAAATTTGTAAGTAAAATGATAGTTAAAAATTAACCTTGCCCAGTAGATATGCAATAGGACTAAAGAGATTCCATTACTTTTAGAATCATGTATTTTTTTATTTTTCTTGACAGTTGACAGAAATGCATGTCTCACAAAGCCTACTCATAGTGCTAAAAGCGAATACGCAGTTCTGAAGGCAGTCAAGTTCAATGGTGCAAAAGGCTGCCATAGGATTACCATTACACTGGGCAACAAAGTTTCATAGTCATACTTCTGAAATAAGAGTAGCCATTTCTTAAAGATTTCAAAAACAGAGAATCGGGCATGTCAATCTGCCTCTTCCTTATTAACTCAAAGTGTCAGGTATCTCACAAAGAAATAATTGTGGCTAAAGTAATTTTTAGCGTTTTTTCAATTGAAAGCAACTGAAGTTTTGAACTCTATCTTGCATTGATTAACACTGCTCGACATAGAAAATGCGACACACTTGAATACCTTTTAACTGATGACTCGTTTCTGCTTTCGAAATTTTACGTCTTACATTGCTCATTTTTACATTTTTGCTTCGTGTTATGGATTTTACAGTTGTTACTGTCTTTTCAGTACTGCTGGATTAAAATATGTCATATTCGTATAATCGTGTTCAGCACGAATATGACAATAAAAATGCAAAATTGGCTACGATTTCTGAGAAATCCGCAATAGTTTCTTATATAATAGGGTAATACGTACATACACAGTCGTATCAGAAAAATATGATCACCTACCTAAAAATGGGAATTTTATTATGGGGCTTTTTCCAATTAACCCTTGGACCGGACGGTGTGACATGGACGCAATGAGGCCCTGGAAGGTTGCCAGAGGCACACGTGCACATTCGGACTCCAGCAGAGCATGGAGGTTTTGGAGATGACGTGGTTGTGGGTCCGCACGCCAAACCTGTCGATCCAAATGGTCCCACAAGTACTCTATGGGATTGAGGTCGGGCGATTTGCCAGCCAAGGGAGAACGGAGACATTGCTGTCATATGCCTGGAACAAGTCACGCACCACCTTAGCGACATGGCAGGGCACAATATCCTATTGGTAGACACCATCACCACCAGGGTAAACGTCCAACATGAAGGGATGCATGTGGTCAGCGAGGATGGACAACGAAGTATATCTGACATTCCCGGTGCACCGCAGTACTATGACTGCATATCACCATGTGGGAGATGTCACTGAAATCACTATGTACTAAAACGGCTCCTATCCTTTAAGCTTGCCTTACATTGTTCCTGCCTACAGCGGGAGAAGACCTTACGTGAAGAGAAAAGCACTACTTGGGTTTTATTAGTCTGCTTGAAGATATAATCATTGAGGTGCAGTGAGAGTGGGATTTTTTAAAATTTTTGAGTGCTGCCTAGGAATATGCCCAACACTCACTGAATTTAGTCCAGAAACTTGCCAATTTATAAATAAAAAGATCTTGTCTTTTGAATTTTGAGCCAGAAAAATAAGCAGAAGTCCTAACTTTTAGAGTCCTCTGCAGCAGAGGCTCAAGGTACTTCCGTCGAAAAGCCACACCTCGAGGGACTCCAAACCTCTCGGCATGACCCCCAACTTCGTCCTCTCCATCGAGCCGGGCACCACAGCCCGCTCGCCGTCTCAGCTTCTTCACCATGCCGAGGCCGTTTCGGGGAACGCTGGACCAGCCACAGCACAAACCAGTCCGTGCCCCTCCCACAACCCCGACAAAGCTCTCCAACTACCGGGACTCACAACACTGCAGCACCCGGACCCCACTTCACAGAGGAACCAAGTTCCCCCACTGCAACAGCCATAAGTCCAAATCTCATTCATGTGGGACTCTTAGTTTGGCTGTTCCATCGATAAGCCCGCTGACCAATGGTGGCCAACCTAGGCCGCGAGCCTCCAACTTCTACCTCTCCATTGTGAATGGGCCGAAGCACCCGCTGAACGTCCGTCCACCTCGATATCACTGAGACCGCATCAGGGAGCCCACGAACGAGTGTACGAAGAGGTGCACAACTCAGTCCGCAGTACTCCCCAGTAAGCCTGCAGAAGACAGGGTTCTCTCAGGCCCTATCCGAGGCCTTTAGAACGGCCCCTCAACCAAGGCTACAACCCCCAGCTTCGCTGGAGGACAAGTCAACAAGCTGACTGGACTAGCGCCCCTAGCACAGTCTGCCAACCCTCAACAGGCCCCCCTCCACCGGGGGCCACCAGACATCTGAACCCAAGAGTGCCAGCGATCTGAGCCCAACTTCTCAGAGGCACCGTAGCACCCCCCCCCCCCCCTTCGTCAAGGAGGTCCCACTCCGGGGGGGAGGGAGGATGGACAGGTAACCATTGGCGTTCAGGGACCCATCCAGTGGTACCAGCGGACACAGGTCATACCAGGAAAACATCCCCCAGACATGCACACTGCCGGCCTATACTTGACCAACAAGTATTCGTTCCAGGTGTTCGTTCTCGTGTGTATCCGCCACCGCCCATCACTTCTGTGGAGAAGAAACCTCGATTCGTCGGAGAAGGCAACCTTTTTCCACTCTTCCACATTCCAATGACGGTAGTCCCATGCAAACTGCAGGCTTCGTTGCCGATGGACCTTGGTTAACATGGGCGCCTTTATGCAGCATTGATCCAGAGACCCATGCGTAACAGGGTTCACTCTACTGTTATCGGAAACACGTACGTGGTGCCCCAGTGTTCATTTGAGTGGTCAATTGCTGAACTGTTGTGTGTCGATTGCCCTTTACCTTTACCATTTGACGGAGGCGATGTTCTCTTCTGAGGGTCGATGGTCTTTGGGGATCCACAGTTATGACGTCTGGAGGTACTCGGTGTGCCAGCGGTCCATTGTTGGTACACCCTTACTACAGCACCTTGCGAACAGCCCACGAAGCCTTCTGTTTCCGAGATGCTTCCACTCTCGGCACAGTAGCTGATGATCATTCCTTTTTGAACGTCCGTCAAATCAATACCTGTGCCCATTGTGCTCATGTTATGCTTATATCTCCGTGTGGTCGACCTTGTCATGTGCGCTTTGTGACGTGCCTGGGCGGGTACACTGTGATTCCATGGGTGGTCATATTTTTTTGATACGACTGTGTATGACACGTATCGGTAAAACTCCGCTTCTACTTCCGACATCACTTTGCCCATCGCTTGTACAGCTGCTCAGGATCATCTCTGGCGAGCGTCCAATAATAGTCAGAAACATTGAAGTGGACCAGTTTCCCAGTTTCTCCATCGTTGCAATGTCCTGGTGAAAACTTTCACCGTGCTCATCACTAACCATGCCGCAGTTGTCAGGGAAGAAACTAAATGGGAATGGAGAAAGTGTCCTTTAAGGACATATTACAGCCAAGTTTGTCATACAGAGACAACGTGTCCTTAACGAGTTTCTTCTAGTTGTCTTTTCTAACATTCCTGAGGAATTTAGTTGACACGAGACGAAAAGTGTCCCAAGCCTTTTTCTCGTCACCCTGAAGCAAGTTGTCGAACGTCTGGTCTCTGAACAGCTCACGGATCTGAGGACCCACAAAAATTCCCTCTTTAATCTTCGTTTTGCTAAGTCGAGGGAATTTGTCAGCCAAGTACTTGAAAGCTGATACAGTCCAATCCATGGCTTTTACGAAGTTTTTCATCACACCGAGTTTGATATGTAGGGACAGTAGCAGGATTTTGTGCTTTTCTGCCAGTACTGGGTGTTCCACATTATTCTCTCCGACCTTCAGAAATTTCCTCTGAGGCCAGTTTCTCGTCTCATAGTGCAAAGTTTTTGCTCTGTTCTTCCATTCACATAAGAAACAGCAGTACTTCTTATATCGCAGCTGCAGACCCATCAACAGAGCCACTACCTTCAAGTCACAACAGAGATAGCAGCCATAATTGCTGTATTGAAGACAGTTCAACAGCTGTTTTAGGTTGTCATAGGTTTCTTTCACGTAGACAGCGTGTCCGACCGGAATGGATGGAAGTCGATTTCCATTATGCAGCAACACTGCCTTGAGACTCAATTTCGAGTTTCTGAATAGTCGCCATTCTTGAAGGTCATGTTTGATTCCGAGGGCATTCATCAGGCCATCTACATCGGAGCAGAACACAAAGTCATCTTCCTTTCTGAGTAAAGTACAACTGCTCATGACGAGTTGGAAACGAAGTCACTCGGACATTTTCCTTGAGAACATTTCATTGTTTAAGTCTTGATCAAAGTAACTCTGCTTTGGCCTTGGACAGCTCCAGATCACGAACAAGATCGTTCATTTCTTCTTCGGTGAGAATATGTAGTGCAGATGATGCACCGTGGCAAACGTATGGATCATCATTAGACACTGCAGGCTGTGGAGAACCCAACCTCAGTTTGTCTTCTTCCTCATCGTCTGAATCGATGGAAAATTCTTTTGGAGGTTCGGGAATGGGAAGGCCTTCGCCATGTGGAACTGGTCGGAGAGCAGATTGTATATTTGGGTACGCTATTGTCCACTTCTTTTTCCTTATGATGCCTACAGAAACACGTGTAACCATGCAGAAGTAGCAGTCATTTGCGTGATTGCTTGGCTCTCTCCAAACCATAGGAACAGCAAACGGCATCGCCACTTTTGTTGCTTTTCAGTCAATATAGAAGATTTCTTTCACACATACTGCAGCATAAGTGTGGGGCCCAGGCCTTGTCCTGGTCCCCAATCTTGCATCCAAAATAAAACTCATACGCCGCTTTCACTATTGGAGTAATGGCCTTTTCTGGCTTGCAAACGTCATTTCCCCGCAACTGTAACAAAACGTATCTGCACTATTAACACAGTCATCACTACTACTGGATTAAGACTGCAAGGATCACTTCTGTTGTACTTATGACTCAGCGGTAAATGGGAGTCGCTCAAAAGACTTGCTCACTCTACGAGACATTGCTTACAACTAACGATTGCATCACCTTTTGTGCGCGATCGTAAAGTCGCGATGTCACATTGCATCAGACAATGATGCAATACCTCCAGGGGGCGGGGGTGGCTCAGTCGGTAGCGCGCCAGGCTCGTAATCTGTACTTCCCAGGTTCGAGTCCCAGCTGGGTCAGCGTTGAGATTTATCTCCGCAAAATTCCCCGCCCTGCCCACGGTCAGTAGGGGACACCGATGGGCTTGGAAAGACCGCCGTCCGTCGGATGGGACGTTAAGCCATGGCCCCGTGTGCGAGAGAGCCATACCCTGTGCACGTTAAAGAACACGCTGGATGGCCTTGACGGGAGGCTACCCATCTGTCTCCCAACAGCTGTTCCAGTGGATCCCCTCCCCCAACCTTCTCTGAGCCTTCGGGGTCCATGTGACCTGGCCATTTAGCCCATGGTGTGCAAAAAAGCGCCGTTCAGAGGTAAAACAACCCAATACCTCCAGGGGTTGTGTGTATGTGGGGCTGATGCAATACAACGCAACATGTTGCAATCTGGAGTTTAAAATACAGCGTTGAGAAATTGTTACCTGTGTACTAAATGCGGAGTGAGTCATTTATACATGACCATCTCTGTCTCTCCTAAACAAGAACCAATCGACAAATTGTATTGTCAGTTTCGTGTTCGTCACCCACCTCGAAATAAATGAAGATTGGCTGTTTTCATTCCAAAGCCTTTTTGTGTGTTGCCCAGTGTTATTATACGCTGATTTTATTTTCTGTTTTATTAATCACCTATACCTTTTAAAGTTATCAAAATCTTAACTGTTATTTTATTTTCTATATTGTTTACGAAATTTATTCTTCAATTTAATATCTTTGATAATCTGTGGAGTGTACCAACATGGGAATTTCCCTTTATTAACCCTACATTTGGGACACAGCAGTTAATAACTCCAAATAGTGTACTATGAAAAAAAAAAGAGACAGCGTTATCAATATCATCAAATAAATTCCAATCCAGCCCATTAATGAGATCATAAAATAATAAGTAATCAGCCTGTCTATAATTACATTTAGTAACATCGTTACGGCGATGTTTAATAATGGAATTGTTTATAGGAACAAAAAATTAAAGAGCCGGATGATAACCATCTTCAGTCAAAAGAACGTAGCAAACATGATTAACATTAATTTCATGACTTCCGAATGAAGATAAAACAAGATCCAGAATATTGCTGTTAGTGTTTGGGATGTAATAAGTTATTTAATGAACCAGATTCAACTGGAGAATTTGTTCTGCTTAGGTAACCTAAAGTGTTCCAGTCGAGAGATGGAACATTAAAATCTCTAAGAATTAATATTTCATGGTCATGGATTTCTGAACGCAATTCGAGATTTTGGAAAAAATCCTCAAAACCAGAAGCATTAGGAAGTAAACTCCTCCAATATACAATTTCCTATTATTAGGAAGGACAATTTTAAGGAGAATATTTTCAACATTTCTGCTGCCACTTAATTCAATGCAAATAATATTTTTCTTTATCGCAATGAAAAAACAATCAAATCAATTGCGAAATATATGATTTGTTTGGAAGAGTACATACATGAAAGTGAGAAAAACTCTTCACTTTTGGAATAATTGTAGCCAATGCTTCATATTAGCGAATGTATTATTTGCCTTTAGCTCAGCTATGGCGTGAAGCTTATTCTGAAATATCTTTGTCTCAAGTAATCCTCAAAGGGGTAGGAGTAGCTCAGTCGGTAGCGCGTCAGGCTCGTAGTCTGCAATGACCAGGTTCGAGCCTCACCTGGGCCAGCGTTGGGATCCCTGCCATCTGCCAGTAGGGGACACCGATGCGCTTGGAAAGGCCGCCGTCTTTTGAAATGGGACGTAAAGCCGTGGCCCCTCGTGCTGGAGAGTACCAACATGGGAATTTCCCTTTATTAACCCTACATTTGGGACGCAGCAGTTAATAACTCCAAATAGTGTACTATGAAAAAAAAAAGAGACAGCGTTATCAATATCATCAAATAAATTCCAATCCAGCCCATTAATGAGATCATAAAATAATAAGTAATCAGCCTGTCTATAATTACATTTAGTAATATCATTACGGCGATGTTTAATAATGGAATTGTTTATAGGAACAAAAAATTAAAGAGCTGGATGATAACCATCTTCAGTCAAAAGAGCATCGGAAACATGATTAACATTAACACGCTGGACGGCTTTAGCGGGAGACTGCCATCTCTCTCCTAATAGCTGTCCAGTGGGTTCCCTTCCCCCGACCTTCTCTGAGCCCTCAGAGTCCTGGTGACCTGCCCATTAGTGCCGCTCAGAGGTTAAACAATATTCATTGAATAGGAAAGTAAGAAAATCGCTAAGGTCGGCTTTTTCTTAAACTGAGAGTCACGAGTTCCAGGCGGATCACTAGAGACCCAAAACGAGGTGGCAAACATTCCTTCCCTATTCAAAAAAGACAACGTTTTTCTTTCAGGGCAGTAGAGGCTCTGGACACAATTCTGTATGCTTTCCGATTAGTTTTTTTAAGCCATAAGGAAAATGTTACTTATGATTTTGAGGCCTATAAAGAGTCCGTGGCTGAGTGATTAGCGTGCTTGGCTACTGATCTAAGGGGCCTGGGTTCAGAGCCAACACCACCTAGAGGAGGTGGTGTTGTCAGAGGTTGTCTAGGTGGTGTTGTCAGGGCCCGGGTAAGGCGTTCGTGCTGGGTAAGGCTGTTCGTGTTGTTTTTCTGTTGAGGTCCTGCCATCCTCTCAGACATTCTACTCTGGCATATAAACTGACAGGCTCCTGTCAGACCTCTGTGGCAAGCAGCTGCTTGAGGAGGTATTTAACCTTTATTTTTATTTTTTTATTTTCTTCGATCATGGATCACGGGACAAAAGTGGACGTGGATCACAGACGAAAATTTTGTATTTATGGAAACTGATGGCTTACTACGGAGTGACAGCAAATATAATAATTTCCTCCTCTGGAGCACGGGGAATCGAAATGATTTCACTGTTTGACTCCGGTGAAATTGTCACTAATATATATATATAAGGAAAATTAAAATAATTCAAAAAATACGCATTACGAGTGACGAAACTTTAACTTATTTTGAAATATTCATAAATTAAGTTAAAGTCGCTAAAACTGGATTGTTTGTCCAATCCAAAATATAATTAGTCGTCCTGCCTTTCTTTGAAATTATTTGGGACAGAGCGAGAGATTTTATCAATGACAATATGTTTCACTTTTTTAGGGCCATAGAGGAAGAATGGTATTTTTCAATTGATTTTTAAATTACACATTTCGAAATTCGAATTTTGAATTAAGTCCGGTTTCATTTCTCTCCTCCCAATGTGTTGAATCGCCACGTCATCTCAGAATGAAAAACAATGAAACTTTTGAAGTCTTATGGCTCACAGACAGCGACTAAGCGAATCAATTAATCGGTTCAACATTCCCCGGACTTCGCTTATCTTTTCGCTCAGCTGATTATTCGAGGTAATTGAGTGGGGGAAAAAATACAAATTCTTGTCATCACAAATTCAAAGTAGAACGACTTCGTTGCCGATATATGTCGGGGAAAAGACCAGAAAAATCTTTCGTTAGAAATCCCTGACATGTCGGACATATTTCTCCCATAACAATGAATGTAAATAAGGGATGAATTGGGAAATAAATAAATAAATAAATAAGGTTCCATAATGTTTAATGGTCTAACTTGCAACTTCGCACAATCGAAGCAAACCTATGAAATGTTGAATTAACTAGAGACAGGGACTTCTTCGTTCTTTTCAACTGAACAGTGCTAACACTAATCAATAGTTGTATAAAAGCGACATCCAAGACCTTTGGAATCTCTCTTTTCCTCCCTACACTTCCTTACAGGTCCAATAGCAATAATTGTAATCCATCTGAAGTCGAATGTCGGACTCAGTTCGAAAAAGGAGCCGAGCAGAGAAATAGCAAAGTCTGAGTCCAGCATTATATCCCAAAGAGTTAGCAGACTAGTCGATACCGAAGCAGTGCTGCCGATTCACGCGCAAGGAAATAAGCTAGTCCCAAGATCTAAAAGAAACATTTTGTCATGAATTAAGCTCGTTTTTTTTTTATTTTCTAAGAAACAACATTTTCCTTAGATAGTAACCTTTGTTGTGTAATGAAGGGGGCCAGGGGGCTAAGGTCCACTTCAAAAGACTCACAAATGTGTTTTTTTTTTCAGTCATTTTTCATTCCTGAAGGAAATTGAGGTGAAAAGGTTTGGTCGCCATTTTCTTTCTTAGAAAGGAAATCCTCTAATGCCTTCAGAGATCAAATGACACGCTGTTAAAATGGTTCTCGATTACCAAATACTACATTAATAAAGTTAAAAGTGCCATTTCTGGACTACAAAATCCTTTATATGTCCTTAAATGTCCTCCAACAGAATTGAGATTTTGACCGTCCCTAAAGTAATGAACGCATACATTTTATTTAATGTAAATGTAAGGGGAATGGCATCAAAAGTAACATAAAGATGTTTTCTTTTGCGTCGCAACGACGTCTCTGTGAGGACAACATTTCGACGCATTTAGGATGTTTTTCGAGGCATTAATTCCTTGGCTACATAGGTCCGGATTTCGAATCGACGACGCTGTGTTCCTGCATGAGTACTATTTCTTAACATTTCTCGAATTCTTTTGGCACTTTGTGACTTGGGAGGAAGTTGGCTTAATTGTTTGCCCACCAAGCTCGTAATCTCCCTCAAAATAGTGTGCTTGGTTGGTGTTGAAAGGGACCAGGGTTCGAGTCCCGGAGATGGAATGGATGTTTTCTTTCTGTTAAGGTTTCGTTTTCCTCACAGAACTTCTGCATGGCGTGTACTGTCATGACGCCATAGGCAAGGTCAAATTATTTACAGTCTTCTGTCAGACTCCTGTAACAAGAAGATCATTGATGGAGAATTTTATTTATGAAAATGCGCCTATGCAATAACCATGAGTAGAGAATTAGTCTGACTCTCCCCAAGCACTCATATTCACAACCTACTGCAAAATTTTTACCACGAAAAAGGATTAGTGATCCATTCCTTCTCACTGACAAGATTACTATACTCCGATCTAGAAAATGGTAGGGGGGCTCAGTCGGTAGCGCGCCAGGCTCGTAATCTGTAGTTCCCAATTTCGAGTCCCAGCTGGTCAGCGTTGTGGTTAATCTCCGCAAAATTTCCCTCCCTGCCCACGGTTAGTAGGGGATACCGATGGGCTTGCAAATGCCGCCGTCCGTCGGATGGAACATTAGGCCGTTGCCCCGTGTGTGAACCCTGTGCACGTTAAAGAACACACTGGATGGCCTTGACGGGAGGCTACCATCTGTCTCCCAACAGCTGCTCCAGTGGGTCCCCTCCCCCAACCTTCTCTGAACCTTCGGGGTCCGTGTGACCTGGCCATTTAGCCCATGGTGTGCAAACAGGTGCCGCTCAGAGGCAAAACAACCCAACCCGATCTAGAAAAAGATAGGGAAGGGGGGGGGGGGGTGATTGAGTCCGAATGAACTGGAAAGTTCCGGTATTAACTTTTTACCTGTTTTATTAGTCTTTAACAAATTAAAAAAAAAAAATTAAAATTAACGCTAACGGGTAGAGCGAATGAAACAGCGGAAAAAAAATAAGGTCACCATCTTTACAGTTGCAGACATTCAAGTATTCTGAAAACCTTTTCCTTTCTCCGCAGGGAAAAGGTAGGTTATTTTGTACTGACATGACTGAAAAGTCTGGTGCATAGAATGGACCTAAATGGCCAGGTCACAAGGACCCAAAGGTCTGAGAGAAGATTGGCGGAAGGGGATCCACTGGACAACTGTTAGGATATAGATGGAATGCCTCTCCTGTCCAGGCAATCCAGCGTATTCTTTAACGTGCATAGGGTAGGCCTCCTGCACACGGAGTCACGGATTCCCTTCCTGTCTAACGGAAGGCGCCCTTTCTAGCTCCATCGTTGTCCCCTTTCTCACTGAGAGTGGGGGAAGTGTGTGTGTGTGTGGGTGGTGGGGTTGACTCAGACGGTAGAGTGTCAGGCGTAATCTGCAGTTCTTAGATTCGAGTCGCAATTCTTCCTTCATTTAGAACCTTCACCGCTAACCTCCATTCTGCCGTGGGTGAGGAAGCCAGTTTTGAAAAGGTCGCCGTCAGCCGGATGAGGCATTAAGCTGTCGCCCCGTCTGCAGTCGAATTATGTGCTTATTAAAGAACACCTGGATGACTTTGGCGGGACCTTTACATCTTTCTGCTTGCAGTTATTCAGTGGATTCCCTTTCCCAACAATTCTCTGAGCCTTTGCGACCTGTCCGTTTAGCTCCCCCCCCCCCCAGGAGTGGGACCTCCTTGACGAGGGGGGGGGGGGGGGTTACGGTGCCTCCGAGAAGTTGGGCTCGGATCGCTGGCACTCTGGAATTCATGATATCTTGTGGCCCCCGGTGGAGGGGGCCTGTTGAGGGCCGGCGGACCGGTCTTGGGGAGAGCTGGTCCAGTTGGCTTTTTGACTTGTCCCCAGCGAAGCTGGGGGTTGCAGCCCCGGTTGAGGGGCCGTTCTAGGGGCCTGCGGACAGGATTTGGGGTACCCTGTCTTCTGTGGGCTCATCGAGGAGTACCGCGGACTGAGCTGCACACCTCTTCGTGCACTCGTCTGTGGGCTCTTCGATGCGGTCTCTGTGATATCGTGGGTCGGAAGATTGTCACTGGGGGGCTTCGGCCTGTTCACAATGGAGAGGTAGAAGTTGAGGGCTCGCGACAAGGAGTAGCTACACTGGTCGACGGACTTTTCGATGGAACAGCCAAACTAAGAGTCCAACAGAATCTGTTTTGGCTCAACAGATAGCTTTCGTAGTGGAGGAACTTGGGTTCCTCTGAGAAGTGGGGTCCGGGTGCTGCAGTCATGTAAGCCCCGGTAGGCTAACGGCTTTGTCGGGGTCGTTGGAGGGTCGCTGACCGGCCTTGGGGGGTCTCTGGTCATGTGTTCCCCGACGCGGCCTCGGCCGTAACCTTCGAGACTCAAGGCCGTTGCAGTCTAAACTGACGTCACATCCTGTGGATCCACAGTGCATCCTGCGCACGTAGTTCTATCATAGCAAATCGGGCATTTACTTTTTTTTTATAAGATCGGGAGGGCATTTTTGTGTAGCACTGTGCTCAAAAACTAATTGACATGGTATTATTATATGGTATATATGTACATTAGAGTAATATTTCTATGGCAAACCTTAAAATAGGGAAGACGTTGAAACTAAAATAGATCTTGATTTGTAATTGTGCTAAATTGATGACTCAAAATGTAATCGTCGTTTAACGTTCTCTGAACATGTAGAACGACATATAAATTACCAGAAGCGTCATAATCGGTTGTACGTATAATTACAATGACACAATATTGTTTAAAAATAAAGTTAAATGCAAATAATTACTCGGTTATATATTAACAAAAATAAAATCATTTCCTTCATATATTTTTCGCGATAAATGCTGTCAATAACTGATCTAGTTGTTTGTACCATTAATAATATAATCGTGACATATAAATTGTTATGGAAAATTAGTGTGTTTTATTAAAAAGAGAAAAACACACACAAAAATTATTCAGAACAATTTTATTGGCAAATATGTACTAAAAATTAATGATATACTGTAATAGCTTTAGCTGTAACAATTTCAGTTAGTTATGATTTAATTTCAATACTTTTTCTTAGTGATTAGACTGAATTAATAGGAATATTGAGCTGTATTTTTTTCTGAACTCTCATTAAATTTGAATAATATATAGACATGGATACAACCTTCCGATGGAATACATATTAAATATAATAATAATTTAAGAATAATTTATATTTCAAATAATTCTTGCAATAATGGAAAAAAAATAAGCAAAAAGCAAAACTTTTTATTATAATTGCAATTTTTTAAACACTCTTAGAGATTAAAAACAAGCACCATGCCACTTCTGATATTTCTTTATGCATTCTTATCTTTAATAAATGATGTTCCCCACGAACTTTCAGTTTCTAATATTTTTCGTTAAAAATAGCATTAATTTTTATTTAATTTTGTCGTAAAATTATTATAATTAATAATATAAGAATAAAATATACGATTAGCGACATCCATTTCTGTATACAAGTCTTAGGATGCATCAGTGTGGAATGCATATGTGATATGTATCCCATGGCCGAGTGGTTAGCACGCTTGGCTACTGATCTAAGGGACCTGGGTTCGAGCCCCGGGTAAGGCATGGTTGTGTGTGTTGTTTTTCTGCTGAGGTCCTGCCATCCTCACAGACCTTCTACTATGGCATATAAACTGGCACGCTCCTATCAGACCTCTGTGGCAAGCAGCTGCTTGAGGGGGTATTTATTTTTTTATATGTATGTATGTGTACATATTTGCGTATGTATATATGTATGTATGTGTACATATTTGCGTATGTATATATGTATGTATGTGTACATATTTGCGTATGTATATATGTATGTATGTGTACATATTTTCGTATGTATGTATATATGTATGTGTACATATTTGCGTATGTATGTATATATGTATGTATGTGTACATATTTGCGTATGTATGTATATATGTATGTATTGCATATGTGTATATATATATATATTCAGGTATGATATGTATTTATATATTTATGTACGATATGCATGTATGTATGTATATATCTATGTACGAGATATGCATGTATGTTTGATATGCAGGTGTGTTCATATATATATATATGTATGTATGTATGATATGTATTTATATACATGTGTTGTACCAGAGCCTCATGTTAGCCATCCATTATCTGAGGTTTACCTTAAAGATGAAATGAATTCTAGGGAGGAATCAACAGATATTGGATGTTGCCCGTCTCCCACGATTCGGGAGTCTGAGGATGGATTTTAGGGGAGACATTTTTTTTTCCTTTTTTTCTTTTCTTTTTTTTTTTTTTCTTATTTCTCTTTCTTTTCATATTTTGTTGTTGATCTAATTACATCTTCTTTCATCTTTCTTTCATTATTAGTTCTTCATCATTATCATTTTCTGTGTCGGATACGATCTACCAAGATGTTGACAATTATGACACAGGCCATAAAAGCGAAAACTGCAAAAGAAATGATATCTCCCAAGTAACACGAAAAGCCTCTGCTCTTCGGAACATAAATAACGTTCTTTTTTCGTCTCAAGATATTTCCATGTTCCGTTGCCAGTTCCCAAACTCCCTCTTGTGCAGAATCTACTGGAAATTGACATACCCATCTATGGGAACCGGACTCTTCTGTCATAGTGCTGGAACTACATGCGAGTGAAAAAACGTGAGGATCTTTTCTTGCCTCTTCCATTTCAACAATTGCGTCTCCCACTTCATCTACTCTTTCACTGGATTGTGAGGGAGCATACATTTCATCATCATTATCTGATGATTCACGCTTAATGCAGCAGCATAAACTGCATTTCAAACATCTCCATCTTCTTCTTGATTTTCCTCGCTGTCTGCGAAGGAAATGAAAGACGCGTTGTAGCGTCGTTTCTCGCGTACAATGTGCTCTTTCTGCCATTGTGCAGATTATCCAATCAAAATAAGTCGCTAATTGTAAATCACTAAAATATCGCAAGTGTTTTCTTCTTATTGCAAATGCAAATAAACGAATTACGGAAACCAAAATAGCACAATACTCACTTTGCCAATAACGACGACAAATCTGTTATCTTAAGAAGCAGACGTTTTTTAACTCGTTAATTGTTTTTCACTTGCATTGTTCAGAATTTGGAATATTTCTGATCTTCACTTGTTGCGTTTGCTAAATGCAGGAAACAATGAGACTCATTTTCCTGTTCCGGTCGGCTCCCGATTTATGTGAGGTTTGTAATATGAAAAATAGCCGCCTAAATAAGCATAGTTTTCCCATAAGAAAGAAAGCAAATGTCAGGGATAGGGAAGAACGCAAAATTCATGCATACATCTATACTGCTCACAAAATTAGGGGATATTTCATCGCTTTATATTCATTTTGAAATATCCCCTAATTTTTGTGAGCAGTATACATTCTTCATTGTGTAATTTTTCACTGTGAAATGTTTGTTATAATAATAAACACATTAATAACATTTTAAATCACAACACAGTAACAAGATTTTAAACAGTGTTATGTGGTAGGTTAACGTGACATGGAGAAAAAATTGTCTTAAGCTGGGTGGGATCTGAACCCACGTCCTCCTGGTGACATGCCAGTGGTCTGACAGCTGAGCTACCGGCTGCTGATCAGTTATCCTCGATTGTGGATGCTAAATCCTGTCATTATGGAATCAGCCCTCTTGTGGCAGCCTTATAATGGCAAGTGAATATCTTTTATTGCAGATCTCTCAGGTTCGGGCCACGACAAGCCACACTCTATGGTAGTGGTTCTCAAACTGTGGTCCGTGGCTACGTCCTAGGTGGTCCGCGAAATTTTCTCAATTTTCTGTAGAAAATCTGTATTTGTAACACGCAAGTAATGCAACTTTAAGATCAGCGGCGGTCTATCGCACTAAGCTGGGAGTGTACCTACTCCACCGCCATGAGGCTCGGGCCATCAAGGTCAAATGCGCTGAAGGATGTGCAGTACAGTTACTCAAAAAAAGTATCCGAACGCTATGGTTGACTACAGAATTCAGAAAAAATATCTGGCAGCGATTTTTGAGAAATTAGTGAACTGGCAACCTTCGTGTCACATGACGCAGCCAGATATTTTTTCTGAATTCTGTAATCAGCCATAGCGTTCGAATACTTTTTTGAGCAATCACATCAGTAGTGAGTAGCCCTTTGCTTTCGGCAGTTAGTTATTCTTATGTGTTTTGTGTGTGTGTGTTGGGGGGGGGGGGTTACCTAAATATTGTATACCATGGGCATTATTATTGTGTTATCATATTGTGTTTTCATTGAAACGGAATATAAGTGGAATCGATACGACTCCACATGGGCCTGTTAAAACTAAAATCATTGACGATCGGTTTCAAGCCAGTTGCTCTGTTATCGCCAAAAAAAAAAAGAAATGTGTAAACAGGAAATACGATAAAGATTATCTGAAAATGGGATTTTATTGGACCGGTGACCAACTTGCACCTAACCCTCTTTGTGTTCTGTGCTATGACACTTTGTCTAACGACGCGATGAAACCTTCAAAACTTTCACGGCATTTTCAAACAAAACATGCAGATTTGGCCCACAAAATTAAAAAAATTAAATACCCTCAAACAGCTGCTTGCCACAGAGGTCTGACAGGAGCCTGTCAGTTTATATGCCATAGTAGAAGATCTGAGAGGATGGCAGGACCTCAGCAGATAAACGACACACATCCATGCCTTACCCGGGGCTCGAACCCGGTTGTTGAATATTTTCAAAACAAACGTAAAGTGATTCTGTCATCACAGAAATCAATGACTTCTGTTGCTACGGGTGCGGAAGAGAGGAAAACTACAGAGGCATCATTCCAAGTGGCTTTACTTGTGGCAAAAACTGATCAAGGGCATACCGACGCTGAAATTCTTATAAAGCCAGCGGATAAATTGGTGGTGAATATTATGCTTGGGGAAAAAGGCACGGCGAGCAATAGACAAGATTCCTTTGTCGAATGATACAATTCAGTGTCGCATATCATCTTTGGTATCTAATGTGGAGGAGCAATTAATCACACGTGTGCGTGGTAGTAGTGATTTTGCTTTACATTGCGCGAAAGCACGGACGTAGAAAACTTGTGTCAACTTTTAGTATATGTAAGATACGTTTACCAAAATGAAGTTCATGATGACTTTTTGTCTTGTTTATCTTTAAAAACTCACAGTACAGGAGATGATATTTTTGTTATGGTTAATGATTATTTCATAACACACAATTTGGATTGGAAAAAATGTGTCGGAGTCAGTACTGACAGTGCGCCAGCTTTGTGTGGGAAAAGAAAGGGTTTTACAGAAAAGATAAAAGAGTTAAGTGGCAGAGTGTAGTTCAACTCACTGCTTTATCCACAGAGAACAGTTAGCGGTAAAAGGAATGCCTTCGGAACTGGATCTTGTAGCGAAACAAGTAGTTAAAGTGGTTAATTTAATTAAATTACGGTCAATGGACTCTCGCCTTTTTATTGTATTGTGCGAAGAAATGGGAAGTGTGCACAAAAATTTACTTTTCCACACCGAAGTACGGTGGTTGTCAAGGGGGAAAGAGGTTTCAAAGTTGGGTTGAGTTGTTTTACCACTGAGCGGACTTTTTTGCACACCATGGGCTAAATGGCCAGGTCACATGAACCCCGAAGGCTCAGAGAATCTTGGGATCTCCGCCCCAAACCATGTATGTGTATATATGCTAAATCATCATTGTATGTATATATGTTAAATGCATGATATGTATATATGTTAAATGTATGAATGTATGTAAAATGTATGATATATAGTATGTATTTATGATATGTTATGATACCATGATATATGTGTTATGATATGCATGATATATGTGTTATGATATGTATTATATACATTTTATGTATGATATATATTATATACATTTTATGTATGATATTTATATTATGATATGTATATTATATGTATGGTATGTATATTAGCCGTCCCGTTGCCAAGTGGTTAGCGCGCTTGGCTACTGATCTAAGGGACCTGGGTTCGAGCCCCGGATAAGGCATGGACGTTTGAGTTGTTTTTCTGCTGAGGCCCTGCCATCCTCACAGACCCTCTACTATGACATATAAACTGACAGGCATAAACTGACAGTCTCCTGTCAGACCTCTGTGGCAAGCAGCTGCTTGGGGGGGTATATCTTTATTTTTTTTATGTATATTATTATATGCATGATATGTACCAGAGTCTCATGTTAGCCATTCATTATCTGAGGTTTTCTCTAAAGATGAAATGAACTCTTCGGGAAATCAACAGATAATGAATGTTGCCCGTCTCCCACGATCTGGGACGTCTGAGGGTGGCTTTTAGGGAAGACATTTTTTTTTAATTTTTTCCTCTGAGCGGCACTTTTTTGCACACCATGGGCTAAATGGCCAGGCCACATGGACCCCAAAGGCTCAGAGATGGTTGCGGGAGGGGACCCACTGTAACAGCTGCTGGGAGACAGATGGTAACCTCCCGTCAAGGCCATTCCAGTGTGTTCTTTAACGTGAGCAGGGTATGGCTCTCCCATATACGGGGTTACGGCTTAACATCCCATCCGACGAACGGCGGCCTTTCCAAGCCCATCAGTGTCCCCTACTGATCACGGGCAGCGCGAGGATTTTGTGGCGATAAATCTCAACGCTGAGGCAGTTGAGAGTCGAATCTGGGAACTATAGATTACGAGCCTGGCACGCTACCGACTAAGCCACCCCCATCCCCAAGAAGCTTTGGACATAGTCTTCAGTTCACACAATAGTAAAATGACCCCAATAGTTGCAATCTCACCGATGATATATTGCAAGATCTTCAAGCCCATAGCGGAAAAAGTAAGTGTAACTGAATGAATTTCCCACAGCGGAAAAAGTAAGAACTTCTGAATGGTGGTCCTCAAACTCTCCGAACTTCATTTACATAATTAATCTTCACCCGTAATTCTAGATGAACGCACAGATCCGCGGATTGCTACATCCGTGCTTTGCTGTGTGTCAGACGTGATGTGCCTTCGATGCAAGAAGTAAATATGCAATGCACTATGTAGGGAACAATACACATTTATTTGCATATTTCATATTCACACACAGACACATATACATATACTATGGGATTGCACTTGACTCTGTGGGTCTTACCCAGTACGGTATTTTAAAAATATATTTTTGGGGGGAATTTTAATTTTTAAAAAGATTAAAACGTATCTAGTCAATATGTAAATGTAAAAAAAGGCAATTCGTAAGTAAATAAAAAACTAGTGGTACATTTTGCATCGATGCTTAATAGTTGCTATATTTCAAAAGCATAAAAATAAAAAATAATTTTTGAAACGCATACATTTGAGAGAGAGCCCAAATCTACCCTTTAAATATGCCACTGCCCTTAGCTGTGCTCAACACTTCGCGGAATAAAATGGCTTAATTTGATTTGCTTGGAGACTTTCGCACGTCAGCTTAACATAGCTTGAATGCTACTTTGCTTTCACAGGCATTCACTTAATGAGGTAGAAATCTGTTCTTTTTCGTACAGAAATCACTTTGCAGACCTCAAAACACAGCGACAGGATGTTCAAAACCTTGCCTACAAGCTCGGGTCCTTCATAGAACTGAACTCTGTTTCTTTAGGTTTATGAAAAAGAACTTCTGACCACTGAAGAATATGACGTCCTGTCAAATCGCTTTTTTCTGATTTGGTTATTTTTGCCTCTCACCGTTGTATCAATATATCCAGAGAAGAAATCATTTGGTTATTTTCGTAGGTAACAGTAAAATTTATAGAGTTGTAGGTGGTCTGTAAATGGTAGCTAGGCATAAACTGAAAGGAGAGCTGTGTACCAATCCCCAGTGATATTGCACAGAACCGGCCAGATCTAGCACCTAATGTCCGACCCCACCTTCTCATGGTGCAGGCCGTTAGTCTTTCAAAACAGATATTGTCTTTTGGAAGGGAACGGAGGGGGAGGGCTGCCAGCTCGGTGTGGCTTACTGATCTGGCCATTTATGGTCACTTTTTCTTTTTTTCAACCCTGCTGAGGGGTGGTCAACTTCACAGGTCCTGGTGCTGACCATTTATTCCCACTAGACTGGACTGGTTTGTGGATTTGAGCTTGATTATGGATCCTGGACTTGCTGCACTGGTGGGGCTCTGTTGAGGGAGAATCTGCCGCTGTGTTTTTTGTTTGCTTGTGGGTTGCCAGCTCCAAGTGAACAGAGGCACAGGATACCTCATATCAGCTGGTGGATAATCCTGATCAGAGGCCATCGCAGGTACCTGAATCCTCACTTAGTTGGATATCGTCAATCTCAAACTGCAGTAATGTGTCTCAGGCAGGCCATATGGCTCCTGAAAAGGTCCACTTGAAAAGGTGGCACCTGAAGTTCCTACCAGCATTCAGCCTTTAACAGTGGGAAAACCTCAATTCTCACATAGCAAGTTCGACATCGCCAATCCTAAACTGGAGTAATGTGTTTCAGACAGGTTATATGGCACTTGAAAAGGTTCACTTGAAAAGATGATGCCTGAAGTTCCTACCAGCATCAGTGACTTCAGTCTTTAGCGGAGGAGGAACAGGTCTTTGCTCCATGCTCTCTCAACCTTTCATCTCCTACCTCTTTCAATAAACCAAATTTCTTTAAAAATCCTACTAATCATTTTCTCTCTGCATGAACATGAGGACGTTATATAGAGATTATTCTCTTGATTGCCTCACGCAGGAATTCCAGCATTATAACCCAGATATTCTAGCCTTGCAAGAGACCAGATGGACAGGTAAAGCTGAGAGACTTAAAAATAACTTTAAATTTCTGTTTTCAGGGAGGGAGGATGGAAAGCATCTCCAAAGTGTAGTTTTGCTTCTCAGCAAACACGCCAGTGATGCTCTTCTACGATATGACTACATTAATGAAAGATTTCTTAAAGCAAAATTTAAAACAAAAATTTAAGACTTAAATATCATCGGTTGTTACGCCCCCACAGTGGACTCTGATGAGAACGAGAAGGATACGTTTTACAACCAGCTTCAGGATATTTGGAATTCTGTGAAGGAGATATTTCTCTTGTGCTAAGTGCTTCAGGGCTAAAGTTGGTACTGACTCTAATCCTTACGCAGGTGTTTTAGGCAAAAAACTGACTCTAATCTTTGGCATTAGTTGTTCCAATGGCAATGGGGAACGTATCCTACAGGTAAGTAAACTTAATAGTTTGCGAATAACTAACACATACTACAAACACCGCGACATCTATAAATATACATGGTTTCACCTGATGGGTTTGCACAGGAATATGTTAGGAATATCAGATCATACAGGGGAGCCGCAATTTGGTCTTACCATTACCTAGTCAAAAGTGGTTTGCAGCTCAAGCTTAAGAAATATTGTGCTAAGGTTAAAAAATTAAAACAATGAATGCCTGAAAGATCCAGATATAAAATATAATCCAGATATATCCAAAACTTACCATGATAGGCTACTTAGTCATTATGATAATCGTGGTTTGGATACTGCTGAAGTTGAGAAAGAATGTGATCAGTTTAAACAGGCTTTTCATGAAACCAACATTACTCTTTTGGGTAAAAGTGAACAGAGGAAACAAAATTATTTGAGTGATACGGTTATGGAACTTATTTCTGAAAGAAGGAAGTGCATGATTAATATGAATCAACACCCTACTAGCCCTAACAGAAGGCATTACAACAAGCTTAATAAACGTGTAAAGGATCAGTTAACAGCTGATAAGAATCTTCGGATTGATAGCTTGGCTGACAAAGCAGAGGAAGCGTTAGAGAGCACAACATAGAGGGTTGTACCAGACAGTGTTTTGATAGTTACTCGCTTTAATGATGGTCCTATATCACATTCCGAAGTCACTTTGACTATCTCTAAATTAAAATTGCATAAATACCTAGGGGTGGAGAAAATCACCACTGAAATGCTTAGAGCTGGGGACATTTGTGTTGTCAGTTCTAAGCAACACAGCGGCAGATTCTCCCTCAATAGAGCCCCACTGACTGGAATTTAGTATATTTTTTATGACATTATGTGTTGTTCCTAAGGATTTTACTACAGCTGTTATTGTCCCAATTTTTAAAAAGCTGATCGCAGTTCTTGTGATAATTATAGGGGAATTAGTTTACTATCTGTTCCAGGTAAAGTTGTTTGCATGATTATACTTAAGAGAATTAAGAATTTGGTTGATGGATAACTGCATGATAAACATTGTGAATTGAGAAGCGGTAGGGGATGCATTGATCAAATATTTTCACTTATGCAGATTCTTGAGAAATGTTTAGAGTTTCAGAAACCTGTGGTTGCTAGCTTTATAGATTTCAAAAAGGCTTTTGACTTTTTCAAAAGATCGACATAATTTGTGGTTGATTGTTAGATCATATGGAATACCTGATAAGTTATTTAGTGTAACGAGAGCTCTCTATAATAACACTGAGTCGTGTGTGAGAGTTTATACGTCTTTCAGCGATCGGTTTAGCATTTCTAGTGGAGTTAGACAAGAGTGCATTTTATCTCCTTTTCTGTTTTGTTTGGTTATTGATTATTTATGCGAAATTCTTTGCAAGGGAAAGATTTTGGCCTTAAATGGTCTAGAGATTTCAAAATTTCTGATTTAGATTAGGCAGATGATTTGGCCCTGTTGGTTAATGATGTTGATGAGATGAATTCTTTCATTAGGGCTGTTGTTCAGACTGGTAAGATAGTAGGTTTGATGATAAACAGAGAAAAAACTAAAGTGATGAAAATTGGTCAGGCAGATGATGCTTCAATTGCTTTGAAATGCTGTACTATTGAGCAAGTGTCTCAGTTTAATTATCTTGGAAGTATGTGACAGATACTGCTGAGTGCGGCATGAGATAAATAGAAGAATATGGATTGTCGCTGGGACTTTTAAGAAACTGGAGAATGTGGAAAAATAGGCGTGTACACCTAAAGACTAAAATTAGGCTGTATAATAGTTTGGTTCTTTCTAAGGTGGTATTTCTATGGTACCGAAACATGGACCCTTTGTAAGCAGGATAACAAAAAACTTGATGCCTTTGATTCTAGATGCTTACGCAGTATCTTGGGCATTAGGTGGTTTGACTTTGTAGGTAATGATGGTTAGAAGGAGTCTGCGTTGGTTTGGCCATGTTGCCCATATGCAAAGCTGCAGATTAGCAAACAGGATTATGAACAGTGTGTCTAAGGGGTTCAGAAAAAGGGGGAGACATAGGAAGCGATGGGCAGACAATGTCAAATAGGATCTTGCTATAATTGTACTAGAGTGGCAAATGCAGCAACTGTTGCTCAAAAGAGACACGTCTGGAGAGGAAAATTGCATTGTCTAGTTGGACCTCTGTAACCCATGGCTGCATCAGTATGTATGTATGTATGTATGTGTGTATGTGTCTCTGATATAATTCTTTGAGTAATTCATTTAATGCAGATGTAGGAGACTGCCAAACAAGAAATAATAATAAACGTCAATAAATAGTCAATATAACGTTTTAATACTAATGGTTTCAAGTCTCTTTTAGCTATTAAATGATCTTCAATGTCTTGCATAAATTATATGAGAAAAAAGTCATGATAAAGGTGAACCCATTGGAGTGCCTTTAGTTTTTTTTATATAACTTATCATTTGATGCAAAATAGTTATTGTTTGTTATTAAGTACAAGGCATCATTTATGGCATTGAGTTGATTAGGTTTATATTCATTTGAATCTGGAGTTTAAAATACAGCGTTGCGAAATGGTTACCTATGTACTCAATGCGGACTGAGTCGTTTTTACATGACCATCTCTCTCTCCTAAACAAGAGCCAATCGACAAATTTTATTGTAATTTTCGTATTCAGCACCTCGAAATTAGTAAAGATTGGCTATTTTCATTCCAAAGCCTTTTTGTGTGTTGCCCAGTGTTATCAGTCTTCCCCCAAAAATCTCCGTAATGTGCATGCATCAATATCACCGACTGTTCTTTCATTTATTTAGAGATTCCTGACTTCTCTTTCATTTATTTATAGAGAATCCTGACTGCCCAGAGGTTTCGGGATAAGTTCCTCGAACGTTATGTTCACTCATTTGCAGGTGCATTGGGTTCTGGGTTCATTTTAATGGACGATAATTCCAAGGCATTGTAGATTCAAAGACTGATATTGGTACTTTGAGCATCGATGCTTCTCTAAGGAGTCCATGCTCAAAGAGCGATCTTATAGGCAACTCCATAGGATTAACACTTTCACATTCAATAATATAACTTCATTAGGTGAACTCTGTGTATGCAAGCATTATCGCCCATTAAAATTAACCCCGAATCCATTGCACCTGAAAATGTGTGAATGCAAGGTTTGAGGAACTTATCCCAAAACCTCTGAGCAGTCAGGAATCTCTATAAAACATGTGGCTGAAAGAGCAGTCATTGATGTTGATACGCTTGTCATTAGACTATCACTTCTGTATACAGTCAAACCACTGTTCTGGGGAGTCCCAGCTGGGTCAGCGTTGAGATTTATCTCCGCAAAACTCCCCACCCTGCTCAGAGTAGGGGACACCGATGTACTAGGAAAGACCATGGTCCGTCGGATGGGACGTTAAGCCGTGGTCCCGTGTACGGGATAGCCGCACCCTGTGCACATTAAAGAACACGCTGGATGGCCTTGATGGGAGACTACAATCTGTCTCCCAACAAGGCCATCCAGCGTGTTCTTTAATGTCCGACCTAGCCTTCAGGGTCATTGCGACCTGGCTATTTAGCCCATGGTGTGCAAAAAAGTGTCGCTCAGAGGTAAAACAACCCAACTCAACTGTTACTGGGTATCATACACATGCTGTTCATGGGCTCTTCTGTGAAAGGGAATTAAAGTGACACTTATTTCTACCCATGCTACATAGAATCCCTATCTGCTGAATTCATATGAGAACTATATATCTTAAAATTCTCCTTCCTATCGACGAAGCAAGTTTGGGAACTGTCAGTACTCTCCGACGCTTGGCGGTTAAAGCTGGATATAGATCATTTTGAGATGTTGCGACCTTGTACTGATCTCCTAGCGACATCGCCTATGTCCTGAGGTTTCCTTCAGAGCCCAGGAGACCACAGTTTGAGATATATTCAACCACTGGCTGCATTGGCTTGAGTAACCTCCATTTTTCCAATGGCACGTTATCTTCATGAATTATCTACACGATTCTTTGTAGATTGCCATTTTGTTAAAAATATTTCAATTTATTTCCCAACGAATCACAATCTATATGCCTATTACAGAACGTCTTTTTTTACTGACGATCCAGTTGCATCTTTCAAGTTCCTGAAGAGGTTTTACTGATGATTTGCATAATTATATCACATAAGTAACTCAACTTCGTTTTTTTAATTTCATATACAGGCATACCCCATTTAGGGCGGGAATGCATTCCTGGAAATGGCGGACGGGGGTTGTTCAGTCGGTAGCACGCCAGGCTCGTAATCTGTAGTTCCCATGATCGAGTCCCAGCTGGGTCAGCATTGAGATTTATCTCTGCAAAATTCTCCGCCCTGGCCACGGTCAATAGGGGACACCGACGGGCTTGGAAAGACCGCAATCCGTCGGATGGGGCGTTAAGCCGTGGCCCCGTGTGCGAGAGAGCCATATCCTGTGCACGTTAAAGAAAATGCTGAATGGTCTTGACGGGAGGCTACCATCTGTCTCCCAACAGCTGTTCCAGTGGGTCCCTTCTCCCAGCCTTCGGGGTCATTGTGATCTGGTCATTTAGCCCATGGTGTGCAAATAGGTGCCGCTCAGAGGTAAAACCCAACAACCTGGAAATGGCAGCGCTAACTGAATCTACGCTATACGGGGTCGTTAATACAGATTGATTCAAAATTCACACAAATCGAAATGTAAATACTAATCATTTCGCGACAAATGAATGGAATAAAATACTGATTCTAACATTGGCAACATTAACAGTCACTGACATAAGAAACAACGTTTAATTCTCGCACTGTCAGTTATTTGTTGGTGACGTGTATTGTACTAGTTGCCAATAATAAAGTACTACCAGGCCTAAAGTGTATACATGATTTGATAGTTGAGACAATCATGATGAGGATTCGCCATTGGATTCAAGAGGGAGAACACTCTCAATATCTATTATAACCATTTGTTAACAATTTCTAAATGTAAATTGAGAATGAATGACATTTTCTAATATGGATTGCACAAATTTTGAATCACTCTATAGTATAGAACTAAGGGTTTTCGACATGGGGTACACGTTAAAATTTTTTGGGGTACGCCGTGAGAGCTCAAAAGTCGCTAGATCTAGTAGCAAAGTAAAAATAAACATTGTTATACTATAACTATAGCTCTATCTATACAAGGGGTATTCCAGTTACATACACATTTCCAGGGGGTACGTGAAGTTTAAAAGGTTGAGAACCACTGGTCTAGACTCTATGGAGATGTGTTGCCAAAATCGTTATTACTTGCGATCAACATATTAGAGTGTAATTGAACTATTACAGTTGAGAGTGAATTCTGTACCCAGTATACAAATAATCACAAGACTTGATGTTGATTTAATTGCTGCTTCAGTTATACACCATTTGTTCATAGTGACACTGCAACTGTTAGGGTTGACACTTGTA
Source organism: Ryuthela nishihirai (assembly GCA_038380435.1). NCBI lineage: Eukaryota > Metazoa > Arthropoda > Arachnida > Araneae > Heptathelidae > Ryuthela > Ryuthela nishihirai. Next base: position 38,278 of record JAWZYU010000843.1, read on the forward strand.
ACTGCCGGAAGTCCAAGTACGGAACCATAAGTAGAGAGCGAGAGAGGGGTGTAGCTGACCTGTCATCCGGCATCCAAGAAAACACAATGATGGTTGCGATTACCACATGAAGGAGTTTTGCAAATGAATCATAGTGTCATCACGGCCAAGTGAATGTGCACAACCTACAGCCGTAACCATCCAGGTTTACTTCCTTTCCTTCCAACTGAACTTTTTTTCCCCCATCGCATTGGGGGACGTGCTAACGGTGGTACTGCACGATGGTGATGCAGTCACTCTGTATTATTAAAAAAAATATTAAATATCACAATAGTATAAATATGACAGGTCAAAACAAATGATCTTCCTACTTAATACTTTGGAGTCATTCAATGACTCTTTTTTGAAAAGAATAGGCTACATGGCCTGGTCACAAGTCTTCGGAGAAGGCACTAGATAGCTTTTATGAGACGAATGGGAATTCCCTATCAAGACCTTTTACCACATTCGTTAACGTGCACAAGGTCTCTCTTAATCAGAATTATGGCTTAACATCCCATCTGACATATAGTGTCGTTTCTAAATCCATTGGTGTCCCTTTTTTCACTGAGGTCAAGGTGGTTTTAGTGGAGATAAATATCATTACTTGCACAGTTTGGAGTCGAACCTCTGAACTACAGATTACGAGTTTAGTGAGCTACCAACTGACCTGACTCCTGTTACAACATAGAAGAGAGAACACACGATGCAAGGATTGCCCAAGAGGAAAAGAGGTTGAGAGAAATACATATTTATTTCGCTTTGGTAGCTGACTGAAAAAGAAATGTTTAATCCTAAGAACAGATAACGGAACTCTTACCAGAAAAATTTCTCTGTTATATGTCCACGAAATGACAAACCTTTTACCAAAACTGTGACTGAAAATAAAAGAACTTAGATGTATCTGAATATCAGATTTTCAACACAATTCCCTCCAGTATTTAGAGTTATGGAAGCTGGAACATGTAACAACTAAACAGATTTTGAAAAGTCATTCAAAATTACTGAAAATTGAGTGATTACTTGAACTTTGGGAAATACATTTATTTCAGTAAACGGTTTAATACGTTTTCTTTATCATCGAACGTTTGCAAAATTTTTTATAACTTCCAGTGTTGTTGTTAAATATTTCAGCTTTTAATACTAAACGAATATTAACGTTGTTTAATTCTGACAGATTTTTTGAAAAATCTCATTTTTTCTTAGAAATCTCGATTTTATGTGGGAGCTTTCGCTAATATTTTAGAACATTTGGCTGAACGCCTGTAAATTATCATCAGTGCCGCATTTCAGGTAAAGAATGGAGTGGCAAAATCGGAATTATCAAAGAAGGCTACAACCAATTAAAAGTTAGAAAATGGTAGAACATGCAAGAGTTCCAGCAACAACTTGAAGATGTTTGGTAGTTTTACCTCTGAATTGGGGTGGCTCAGTCGGTAGTGTGCCAGGCTCAAAATCTGCAGTTCTCAGGTTCGAGTCCCAGCTGAGTCAGCATTGAGATTTATCTTTGCAAAACTCCCCACCCTGCCCACGCTCAGTAGGGTACACCAATGGGCTTGGAAAGGCCACCGTCTGTCGGATGGGATGTTAAGCCATTGGCCCGTGTGTGGGAGAAAATCATCCAGCGTGTAAAGAACACGCTGGATGGCCTTGACGGAAGCTACCCCTCCCCCAACCTTCGGGGTACTTGTGACCTGGCAATTTAGGTTATTTTATGCAAAAAAGTGCCGCTCACAGGTAAAACCCAACCTCTGAGAGCACTTTTTACACACATTGGGCTAAATGGCCAGTAACAAGGACCTCAAAGGGTTCAGAAGGGTAACAGCTCTTTGAAGCCATGCAGTGTGTTCTTTACTGTGCACAGGATATGGCTCTCCTGCACATATATTAAATGCTGCTTAATATCCCATCCAATGGATGTGGCCTTTCCAAGTCCAATGGTGTCCCCTACTGATTGAGGCAGAATGGGAAGTTTTGTGGAGATAAATCTTAATGTTGGCCCAGGTGATATTCAAACCTGGAAACTGCAGAGCCTACGTCAGTGGCACGTAGATGCAACATCATTGAATATTTTAGGATAAACTTCCTTTGGACAAAGCCGCAGGGTATCTGAAACTCGGTAGAACAGTAGTACTTCCCCATTATGGTGGAGAAAGGGTCAAGCCACAAGGACTGACCTTGACCCCGGGAGGGTCGGTAGATCCTCAGGAAGACTGTTGCGGAACTGTTTAACATAAACCAAAGGCTTTCTGCACACCTTGGCGATATTATTTTTTCTGTCCATTACCTGTATAAATAGGAGACCAGGAATGAATATTTAATATCGTTTCAATGAAAACAAGAGGCTTGGGCATGACTCCGAGCAGGATAAAATTGACGTATATTGCAGTTTTTAAATAAAATCTGTAAAAATGCTCTAAATGGTAGTTAGGCATACACTGAAAGGAGATTATTGAGTTGTGTATCAATCCCTATGATGATATACTGAACCAACTAGATGTAGCACCTAAATTTGACTCCTTCTTTTGATGCAGGTCTTTAGTACATTTCACGAGATATCTTCTGGAGGGCAACAGAAGAGCTTCCAGATAAGCTTTTCCGATTGATCGTCTATTGACATTTTCCTCTTGCTGAAGAACGGTCAACTTCACAGGGTCCTGGTGCTTACCATTTAACTCAACTTGGTGGGCAGGATTACAAATAGTCAGCCACGAGTAGGCCTCAATTCAGGGAAACGTCTACCGCTATTCTGTGTGCTCCAAGCATGAGCATCCGCAGGGAGGGAAAAACGGGGCACTTGCCCCCCCCCCCCCCGGGATCAAGTAAAAAATTCCACAAGTTATAAACGTAACAATTTAAACGTAATTAATTTATATACATTATGCATGTGTTTTTGTATTGATGCAGTTCTGTATTCTATAATCTACTTGTGAAAAAGAAAACCCGTAAAAAATTAAATAAAAATTTATTGATGTAATTATTTGTCACCTACCTTTGCCCCCCCCCCCCCCCTGGAAAATTTTCTGCGGACGCCCATGGCTCCAAGTGAACAGATACACAGGATATCTTATATCAGCGGTGAATAATCCTGATCAAATGCCATCGTAATTTCCTGAGCCCTTGCTTCTAGGAGTACTACCAAACCTAAACTGGAGTAATATGTCTCAGGCAGGTTTAAGTTCTGATTCTTGAAGAGGTCCATTTGTAAAAGTGGGTCTGAAATTTCTATTAGTATCAGAAGTGAGGGAATGGATCTTTGCCTCATGCCTGCAATTAAGGGGCTGTGTGCTATAATTTGTTCTACTTCTCGCAATAAACGTAGACTCTTTTAAGATTCTATTAACCATTTTCTTTCCACAACTAAATGGAATATGAGGACTACAGAGATTTTCTCTTGATGTCATCACACAGGAATTCCAGCTTTATAACTTTGACATTATGATCTTGTAAAAGACTAAATAGGTAAAGTTCAGACAATTAAAAATAATCTTAAAAATTTTCATGATGAGAATATAGCACATATTCAAAAGATAGGTTTGCTTCTCAGCAGAAATGCCAGATTTCTTATAGAGAAATTTAAAACACCTGATTAATGTTATCTGCTGCTATGTCCTCACTGAGTACTCCGATGAGAACAAGATAGGAAGAACAAGTTTTACTAACAACTTCATAATATTCTGAATTCTATCAAGACAGGATTGTACACAATGGTATAAATCAGGGGTTTTAGAACTTTTCCAGTCGCGGACCCACCTACCATTGATGAGATTTTTCGTTGCCCCTTTTTACAATTGATGAAATTTTCTCGCATTCCTTTATTTAAAATTACCTTTGTGAATAATAATATTCTCACAACAGTACATATGGTGCAGCACCAGAAAATTCTGATAAGAAATGGACAGGAAGGCTGGCGAAGGTGGTAAAATAGTCTTGGAGGGGTCTCTACAGTGAGGCAGGTCCAGGAGAGCAGGCACCAACCCATGGCCCCCACAAGGGTGGGGTTGACGGGGCTCTAGCCTGAGGGCCCGATGTGGCGGGTCGGCCAGCTAAGTGAGATGAACAGAAGACAGAAAGCAACAAAAAGAAAACTTCTATAGAACCTGAACAAGATTTCAGAATTTCCGTAGTTTACCCAGTATCGGATTTTATTATCAATAATTTAAAGACAATATTTGAAGCAGCAGATACCATACTAAATGGAATAATTATTCTCACCCATTTTGAACTTCCAGAACTTAGACGATGGTCAACTTACTGCAAAACTTGTAAATACATATGAGAAAGATCTGTCAGACTTACTGTACGAAATCCTTCACCTCAAAAGTATTCACAAGACAGTTTTCGGCACTGAAAGAAGCCCGATTAGACTTCTGAACGCAATTTATGACAAAAAACTGCGATATATTTGCCAATATTTGCCTCGCCATTAAACTGTTTTGTACAGTACCAGTTACTGTTTCCTCAGCTGAAAGATCGTTCAGTAGACTGGCAAATCCATTGAAAACATGGCAAAGAAGCACAACTACTCAAGTCGGCTTAATCATCTAGCAATTTTGTGCATCGAAAATGATTTAGCTAAGCAAATTGATTTTACTGAAGTTATTGAAAAATTTGCGACGACCAAAGCTAGAAAATATATTTGAGATAATTTTTGATATTATTGTAAGTTTTTATTATGTAAATACATATAGTGATTTTTAATAAATATATATATATTACTTTTGTTCATCATTTAAACTGACTTATTTTACACTAAATCCTGTAGAGCAGCACACTACTCTTAACCTAGGCAGTAGGTAGGGGGCTCCGCCAAAGATCCTGGCCTGGGGGCCCTGCACCAACCACTAGGTGGCTGGCTATTTCACTCATGTGACCATATTTATTTTAAACATATTATAGTTCTTCAGAACTTTGCAACCCAATTTCAAGTTTCTCAAGACTGCAATAAGAGTCGCAGAAGCCTTCTGTAAATGCCATCTAGTCAGGACGGTCATAAGCCTCAAGGGACTGTTTAGGGATGTGTGACGGATTTAAAAAAAATATATATACAATCATTTTTTACATTTTGTAGTTGCTGTTACAATATAAAAAAATAAACATTTGCAAATCTCTTGTAGGCCAGGGAACCCTTCTTTTGATTGTCACTGTATACAGTGTGTTCTTCAGCATGCAGAGTATGGCTCTTCTGCACCCAATGCCATGATTTAACGTTCAATTTGATGGATGGAAGCCTTTCGGAGCCCAACAGTGTCCTTTTTCTCACCGAGAGCAGAACAGAAATTAGCAGAGCAAGTTCTCAACACATGCATTGTTGGAACTCAACCTGGGAACATTGTTATGAGCCTAGCATGCTACCAAATCACGCCTCTTCTTTAGAATTATGCATCAATGCTAAAGTTGATATTGATTCTGCAGTCGATGCATTGGACTTATGTCCCTCATTTGAGGATTCTAATGAAGATGTGAAGAATTTTAGTGAAAACCAAGATATTTAGAATTCTGTTGACAAAGAATATATTACTCTCGTGTTGGGTGACTTCAGCTGCCGAAGCTGGTACCGATTCTAACTGTGGGGAGAAGTGACAGGTCATCTTTCAAAGGTAGTTGCAATAGAAATGTCTTGTAGGTAAGTTCATGGTTTGAGAATACTACAGAACCAGGATATTTATTTATATACACAAAGGGGTGCATAAGAATATTACAGATTATACACTGCTCATGGTGGAAATCGCAATACCAAGAAAGAAATGATGCATACGCCCAAAACTGACAGGATGGAAGCTACGAGATGTGCAAATGATTAGAAAAAGAAACGAGAAAGCAAGGTATGTGCGTTTATTACAAATTCATCAGTACATAGTAGGCCCAACTTGGGAAGTTATACAAGCTTGTAGACGTATCTGCATTCCATCATTCAGATGATTAATGGTGTTTCAAACAGCATCCAATTGAGCACACAACTGTACCAGGTGTGCTGCCAGAGGGAGTTGGCATCCATAAGGTCCCACACATGCTCAATGGGCAATAAGTCTGGCGGCCATGGGAAAATGTCTATCGTTACATGTACAGTATGTGGAGTGGCATTGTCTTGCTGTAGAATTAGTCCAGATGTGGTGGTAAGGGTTGTTCCACAGGACGAACGATGTCATTGATGCAACATTTTGCAGTTAGTGTGCCAGAAACATGGAGCAGAGGTGTCTGGCCACCATATATGATGAAAATCCATATCATGGTGGGGAGCTGTAAGGAAGCTAATGGAATAGACATCCTCATGTCGCTGATGCCATGAGAACAAACGACTATCTGGCATGCTGAAACAGAATCAGTGAAATACACTCTCCTCCATTCCAAAGTCCAATGTTGCCTCGTTTGATACCAGTGGAGGTGTAACCAGTGATGTTGCTGCAACAGCAGATGCTAGGCTGGACATCTTGCTAGTATTCCTGCAAATGTTGTCTAATGGTTTGCATGGAGACCACACTACCTGCAGTGGTCTGCAAATCACTCTGCAACACAGCCACTGTGGTGAAAGGGTTGTAACAGCCCTCCTATGGAACACAAGCTCTTCACATTCTGTTGTGCGGTCCTGTACCTGTCCTTCGTGTCATTTTGAGCTCCATGATGTGCGAGACGACTGTTGCACTGTGCTCATATTTTGCCCCATGTGTGCGGTGGTTGCTCGAAAGCTCAATCTGAGCTCTTGCATATCGATGATTTGATCTCTCTCAGAAAGCATCAATTGCAAATAAGGGTCCTGCAGTCATCTCCAAAGCATGTTCCGAACATTTTCACAACATGCACTCCAAACTCACTGTCGGTCATGCCAAGATACGAGCTTGTGGGGGCCAAGCTTATCCACGGCTCGGCTGGGTGTTATGTGTTCATTCACTGCAGAACTTTGATCATTTGCTCAGGAGGCATCGGCTCTGATGGCCGATTGCCTCCTGAGATTTACATATCTCTACTTCCACTCCTTCTTGGTGTTGCGATTTCCACTTTGAGCTCCATTAATAGCAAATGGGCTAGCTCTGTTAAGAACAACAGGCCATAAAGTGGAGGTGAAATTGGGTCTGACTATTACCATGTTAAAAGTGTCTTGGAACTGAACTTAAGAAATGTATAAGTTTAAGAGAATTACCTGTAACACTACAGCTGTGAAAGATTCAAATATAGCCAAAGCTTACCATGATATCTTACTTAGTAATTAGAACAGCTGTGGTTTGCTTATTATCAAAGTTTAGGAAGAATGGGGCCATTCTGATGATTTAGTCATTTTGGCAAATGATATTAAGATAAATTCTTTCATTAGGCTCCTGATGTGACTAGTAATAGGGTAGGTTTGATTAAGAATTAAAATGTTGAAATTGGTCAGGAAGATGGTGCTTAAATTCTTCAGAATGGTTGCAATCTTGAACAAGTTTCTTTGTTTAATTAGCTTGGGAGTTGTGTACCAGATCTTGATGATGAGCAACATGAGATCAATAGAATAGGCTTTGCTGTTGGAACTTTTAAGAACCTGTGGAGACTGTGGGAAAAATAGGCATATATACCTAAGGACTAAAATTATGCTATATAATAATTTGGTCCTTTCTAAAGTTTGCTATGGTAGTGAAACTTGGATCCTTTGTAAGAAAAATAACACAAGAACATGATGCCTCTGATTCTATATACTTACTAAGCAACTTGGAAATAAGGTGGTTTGACCATGTGAGTAATGATGAGGTTAGACAAAGAAGTCAGGAACCACCGGTAACCAGCATCTTGTGCAGAGAGTGCATTGGTTTGACCATGTTGTCCACTGCAGAATTGCAAAATTGATAATCTAGATATGAAATGAAAGTGTGTGCTCAGACCTTAGTAAAAGTTTGAGACCTAGGATGTTATGTGCCATGTATGGTGAGCAGCATCTTGTGCAGTGCATTGGTTTGACTGTGTTGCCTGGAAATTTGAGTCTAGATATGAAAGTGTGCGTGCAGGCATTAAAAAAAATTGGGAGACCAAGGATGCTATGTGTGGACAATGTTAAACAGGACCTTGCTAGAACTGGTTTGGGGTGAACATATGCAACAATTATGCTCAGAATAGATGTGCTTGGAGGTCTAAATCACAGTGTTGTTGAACAACTGTAACCATGGTTACTTGAGTATTAGGTATGCATATATATGTTCCACACTATATAAAATGTTTAGAAACTTCAGTCACAACGAGATTGTAACCTTCTAGGGTAACCACCTTCTGGGTGTGATCCAGGAGTTGACGTTCACTACCATACAGCATAATGGAAAACATCTTGTTCCATACGAATTATTTTCCAAAATATTTTGCCGAGTTGTCAAGAAAATTCTGGTTACTAAGAAACCAATTTTCTGTATCTCTAATGAATGACAAGCATGCTATGGTTTGTGAGGCAACCATACTTTACATTGACATATCCAGAATAGGTTGAATAATTCTAAGGAAACATTTAGCTCTCTGTTCTCAACACAGCTGCTATAACGTGTGACATGTTACTTCAGTTAAATAATGAGAGATAAATATTAGTAACAGTTTGATGCATATGGTTGCATTTAGAAAACTGATTAAAACCCTTCCAGTGTCGACGTCGTCAGTATATATTCGCAAAATCTGAAATGAGGGGCTAAAGACATATGTATCCGTTTTCCCCCCACCCCCCCAAAAAAAGAAAAATCGATTTTTTTTAGAAGTAAAAATAATATTTTATTTTTCTCTCTTTTAAAACGGATATGGCTTTGGTTTGTTCTTGCATTTCACTATCCTTTTCTACAGTTTCTTCTGCATTCACAAATAACAACTCACTGTGGATTGTTCACTTGGAAGGAAAGCCTGGAGCACTCGTACTTCATAGCATGTACCACAGCTGACTTTAAGCTTTTTTTTTTCACCTTCCAACATACTCAGAGATTGTGTCAGGGTAAGCAATAGCATCAATAAATTGTAATTGCGCTAAGTAATCTTGAATTTCTGGTGGACAGTTACTATAAGCCAATCTAGTTAGACAATCAATATCACTAGCGAGTTCTTGCAAAGTTTCATCACTCTTCTGCATACGATGTTTAAATTGAATCATATAGGGGAGCTAAAATTGGATCTGACCATTACCGTGTTAAAAGTGTCTTACAACTTAAATTTAAGAAGTGTTGTGCTAAGGTTAAAAAATTTACCTTTAATTCTGAAGCTCTGAAAGCCCCAGTTATAACTAAAGCTTAGAATGATAGGTTACTTAATCATTATGGCAGCCATGTTTCACTTATTACTGATGTTGAGGAAGAATGGGGCCATTTTAAACAGGTTTTTTTTGGAAACTAACAGTATTTTAGGGGAAAAGGAGGCAAAATTATTTGAGTGATAAGGCACTTGGTGCTTATTTCAGAAGGAAAGAACTGCAGGAATGTCCTTAATTAATACCCTACTAATCCTAACAGAAAGCATTACAGAGAGGTTAATAAACGTGTAAAGGATCAGTTAGCTGCTGCTAAGAATCTTTGGCTTGATGGCTTGGCTGACAAAGCCGAGGAAGCAGTTAGACAGCACAATAGCAGAGAGCTGTACCAGATAGTTAATGTTTTGTGTGGTAGAAAACGGACAGGTATACAGGGATTGAAGGATAAACAAGGTTATAGAAGGTGAGGATTCTGTCATGGCTAGGTGGGCTGAGCATTTCAGTGATGTTCTAAACAATGTGGTTAATTCTACTCCCATTGTTTGCAATGATGATAGATGCATTGGTGGCTTTAATGTTGGCCCTATAACACAATCTGAAGTTATTTTGGCCATTTCTAAACATAAACTTCATAAATCCCCAGGGGTAGATGTAATTACTACGGAAATGCTTAGAGCTGGGAATGTTTCAGTTACCACTTGGATGACTGAAATTCTTAATATCTTTTATGATAAAGGCATGGTTCCTAAGGATTTTTACCAGAGCTATTATTATCTCTATTTTTTTTAAAAAAAAGGGTCGAGTTGTTTTACCTCTGAGAGGCACTTTTTTGCACACCATATGTTAAATGGCCAGGTCACATGGACCCCAAAGGCTCAGAGAAGGTTGGGGGAGGGGACCCACTGGAACAGCTGTGGGGAGAGATGGTAGTCTCACGTTAAGGCCATCCAGTGCATTCTTTAACGTGCACAGGGTATGGCTCTCCTTCACATGGGGCCACGGCTTAATGTCCCATCCAACAGACTGGTGCGCTACTAACTGAGCCACCCCCACCCCAGGGATTGCTGCCAGGACTTTTAAGAATCTATGAGAGTGTGGAAAAATAGGTGTATACACCTAAAGACTAAAATTAGACTGCAAAATACTTTGATTCTCTCTAGGGTTAGTTATGGTAGTAAAACTTGGACACTTTGTAAACAAGATAACAGGAAATTAGATGTTTTTGATTCCAGATGCTTATGCAGTATCTTGGACATTAGGTGGTTCAACTTTGTAAGTAATAATGAGGTTAGGCAAAGGAGTTGGGAACCTCCTTTAAGCAGTATATTATGCAGAGAGAGATTCCGTTTGGCCATGTTGCCTGTATGAATAATTATAGATTAGCGAATAGGGCTATGGATAGTGTGCCTAAAGGTCTCAGAAAGAGGGGGGAGACCTAGGATGCAGTGGGCAGACAATGTCAAATATGACCTTAATAGAATTGGTGTGCAGTGGCCAGATGCAGCAGATATAGCTGAGGACAGATATGCTTGGAGAACTAAATTGCTATCTGGTTGGACCTCCGTATCCCATGGCTGCTTAAGGATAATGATAGGGTGGGTTGTTTTACCTCTGAGTGGCACTTTTTTGCATACATTGCTCAAAAGACGAAAGGACGTAACTCGAAAAATGACAAAATTAAGTTTAGCTCACCAGAGATGTTACCTAAAGCATGTCTATGAAATGCCCAACTGTTATATTTCTATGATTTACTGTTATGTAGTTATAATGAATTAGATAGGAGACATATCACATTTTTGGACACATGATGAAAAGAAAAAATGGTGTAACTCTATTTATTCCTGTTCATCTTGTTTTGGATGAATGATCAGTTACACCCTCTGAGAACAGTGTGTAGGGATTTTTCTTTCTTTCAGGTTGGGACTGAAAGTCATATACTATCTATAATACTGGCCTTCTCAATTAATTACTTGAATTATAATGATTTGCACTTACTTTTGTATACAGAAGACTAAATTTGGATGACAGATGTCCTTAACGAATGCAAAGATGGGAGCCTTATGTTAGTCTCTTAAAGAGAAATACGTTGAGAAACCCGCTATATTAGATATTGGATAATAAAGATGCACTGAAAACCTCAAATTTTTTGGGGGGGAAAGTAATCGCAGTCGAAAGTGATCATTGTACTAGGGATATAATGATCTAACCTTACAAAGTTTACAGAACAAAGCTGACAAAAGTTAAGATCAACCTTCATTGGCAGTTCTTCAAAAATAGAGAAATAAAAAAAAAAAACTATTTAAGAAACTATCAACTTTATTAAAAGCGATTATGACACCTTGTCAGAAAGTGATCTCTCAGACTTAGGTGATGAAACGGATGAAGACCTCACCTATATATATAAGAATGCAAAATCAATGATTACAACCTACCACTAAGAAATATTTAATGCTGGTCAATCATGATTGACTTCATTATGCTAGGATCATTTTTCAAACACTAGACCACATGGAAATGATCACAAAACAGTAGTGCAAGAAGGGTGTACAAATGCCACTAGAAAGAATGAAATCAACATGGAATACAAATAAGTTTTGCTGGTAAAGGTTCAATCAAAGAGGAACAAGAAGAAATATTGAAACCAAGAGAGAACAAGAAAAAAGATTAAGGCCTAGTACAATGAACCTCATAAGCTACTAAGGAATATAAAAATCCTAATATGGGAAATGAAATTCCAGCAAGAGACATTTTTAGACCTAGATGCATTGCAACTTGTCTTTTGTCCTTCTTTTTGGTATGCATTGTATTATGACGACATTAAAATGGCAAAAACCCAAGATGGCACATTAAAAGGTGACAAACATCACATTGTAGTCATCTGTGGAAACATTTGGGAGACATTATTACTGACATAGAGAGGTAACACTTTTTGTTTGCTGTTTGACATATCGTCTCCAAATCCAAAGAGTATATTACGTGATTTGTTAAAACAGAAACAAGACATAAAACAGAGGTTAGGTAGCATCTAATTGCACACTTCGAAAGATTTCTTTTAATTCAATCACACTATCAGAGGAAAACTACCAAATAATAGTATTTACATTCAGATTTGAAGGTAAGGAAAGTGTGACATGTTTATCAAAGAAAATATCATAACAGCGATATTAAAACAAGTTACCAAACAAAGGAAATATATTTCATACTTTGAAGCTATCATTTCCCCCATCTTCCAAAAGACACACCAGTATGAGCATGTTCACCTTACTATCGAGGAGAAAAAGAGATAATGCTTTCATAAACAATGTCGAAAAAATAGCAGTCTGAAAGAAAAAAAAATGGCACAGCTTGATGAAACTAAATAAAAATGTCTGTTTTAATTTACAAGTTATATTCTTTTGGCCAATAAGTAAGGAGGCCAGTTGTTTTATCGTCATTGATTAAAAAATCAATTACAATCTTATGATTTACATCAAATCAATGCGACTGCTTAACCTGGTACGTAGGCATATAGCAAACGAGCCCCCAAGAGGGAACCACCTTGTCGTGGTGGGGGGCTAGAGGGCCTTTGCGAAGTTGTGGGCTCCGCTGACTGGTATTGGGGAGTATCTGGTTAGACGGGGTCTCAATGGAACAACTGGGCCTTGGTGAAGTTGAGGGTTCCGCTGACTGGTATTGGGGGGTACCTTGGTTGGATGGGGCCCCAATGAAGAGGCCTGGGAAAGTCGGACAAAGAGTTCCCACCACGGGAGATCAGGCATCTTGGATTGTATATCCTTGTTTGTGGCTAACCGGGGCACAGATTAAATTTAGGTTTTGACCAATGGATGAACTTTACTTCTATAGTACTGTTCGTCATAGGTAGTTATGGGGTGAGCTGTATCTATATGGTACTGTCTTGCCCTCGATGTAGGTAGTGGAGATTTTGGCATTATCCCTATAGATGTAGTGCAGTCAATGTATTGCGGAGCATCTGGGTTTTGTCATTCATTTTAATCAATTTAGCAAATGAGGAGCATGTTAGGATGCAACAAACCTAAGCTGTTACCTTCAAAAATTCACTTCTTCAGTCCTTTCCTCGTTATCATTATTCGTTGATAGTTGCAGAGGTGAAAATATGAATTCAGTGATAACTGATATGTTGTTTTGTTCTGTGTGTAACTTGAAGAACATAGAGTCTCATAGTGCCATTAATTAAGATACTGAGGGAGCAGGCAATTTATTCGTTTTCCCAGCTTATCCCAACTTTAGCAAAATATAAAAAGAACTTTTGCATTCTACATTCGTTTATTTCAGAGGGCTTCTTGTATTTCAAAGTTCTGGAAAAAGACCTTCACATATTATCAGTAAGGTAAGATGATGATGGGAATGATCTTGAGAGAACATGAAAGAATAAATAAATACCTACTCAAGCATCTGCTCGCCACAGAGGGCTGACAGGAGATTGTCAGTTTAATATGACATAGTAGAAGGCCTGTGAGAATGGATCTCAGCAAAACACAACACAAACATCCATGACATATCTGGGGCTTGAACCAAGGTCCCTTTGATCAGTGGGCTTGGAAAGGTCACCGTCCGTCAGATGGGACGTTAAACTGTGGCCCCATGTGCAGGAGAGCCATACCCTGTGCACATTAAAGAACACGCTGGATGGCCTTGACGGGAGGCTACCATCTGTCTCCCAACAGCTGTTCCAGTGGGTCCCCTCCCCCACCCTTCTCTGAGCCTTCGGGGTCCATGTGATCTGGCCATTTAGCCCATGGTGTGCAAAAAAGTGCCACTCAGAGGTAAAACAACCCAACCTTTGATCAGTAGCCAGGCACATTTCACTCAAGTATGCGAGAATCATAGCAGGAAAAAAAAAAAAAAATCCCAGGAAAATATACTATATTATATAATAATATAATTAAATTCCAGTGGTAATCTACTTCCAAAATATCATATTATTATCCTAATAAAGTATCCAAAACATCTCCTGATCAGTATAATGACTTCATGGTGCTGTGTCCATGAGAAATACCAGTAACACGATTACTTGAAAAGGTTAACTTTTTACAAGAATTTACCTTATTAAATTTACTTTGAACATTACTGCTTAACTTTTCTAATATTTAAAAATATCCAAGGTTATATTACTTAAAAAAAAATACCCCCTCAAGCAGCTGCTTGCCACAGAGGTCTGACAGGAGCCTGTCAGTTTATATGCCATAGTAGAAGGTCTGAGAGGATGGCAGGCCCTCAGCAGAAAAACGACACAAACATTACTTTAGGTAGTAATATATTTTTATAATATTTCATTTCATTGCAATGTAATATTATTTTTTTTCATTCAAATATCTAACCTATCGCTATATATGTAGGTCCAACAATTACAACTTTGCTTCACTTAAAATATTTTCTTACTGGCAAAAATGTATAAAATCGATAGGCAATCACAAATCAGCCCTTCTAAAGTACATGAGTAACTAACTTCTCCCTTCTAAAAGTATTGATAGATTCCAAAAAAATCGATAGGTAATCACTAATCAGCCCTTCTAAAGTACAGGTGTAACAGGATACTGGTCAACAAGGCACTAAAGGAAAAAAGACGAAATGGTGTAATTGATTTAATGGTGAATATCATCTTTTGTTTTAATATCGATAATTATGAGTCAATACACTCTATAAACTAAATACATTTTCTTTACAATAACGTAAGTTACATTGGTTTAACTTCAAAATACAATGCAAGCCAAAAAATGAAATATATGCGAAATCTTTAAATTGTTCTACTGTAAAGTTAGGAAAACTGAGATACATCTCTTTGCAATGACAATGGGCTAAATGACTAGGTCATAAAACCCTCAATGGCTCAAAGAAGGTTTGGGGAAGGGGACCCACTGGACAGCTGTTGGGAAAGATAGAAGCCTCCCGTCAAAGGCCATCCAGCATGATTTTTAATGGGCACAGGGTATGGCTCTCCTACACACAGGCCATGGCTTAATATAACATCCAACAGATGGCAGCCTTTTCAAGCCCATCAGTGTCCCCTACTGACTGAGAGCAGGGAGTTTTGTGGAGATAAACCTCAACACTGGTCCAGCTGGGTCTCGAAATTGGGAACTACAGATTACGAGCCTGGTGCGCCACTGACTGAACCATCCCGCCTCCATCACATAGGAGAAAGCTATGAGTTTAATACATCATATAAGAGAAACCTGTCAGTTTAATGCATCACAGAAGAATGTCAGTTTAATGCATCAGTAGAAAGACAGCACAAGCATCCATATCTTACCTGGGGCTTAAATTCAGGTCTCTTTGATAAGTAGCTGCCCTATGGTTGAGTTGTTAGCATGCTTGGCTGCTGATTGAAGCAATATGGGTTCAAGCCCCAAGTTCATGCCTCATGACTGATATGTTGTTTGATGGCAATGCAGTGTGTTGAAACTGTGCTATGACTTGTGTTGTTCATACATCTATGCACCATGTCTAACACCATTTTCCAACAGGATAATGCATAGCCACATACTGCCCGAGTCTCCCCACGTAAGGCATAGATGTTTGTGTTGTCTTTCTGCTGCTACTTCCTCACAGATCTTCTCTATGGTGTATAAACTGAAAAGCTCCTGTCAGACCTCTGTGGCAAGCAGCTGCTTGAGGTCCTATTTTTTTTATTTTAATTAAAGTGGCATGTAAAATAATTTTGCAATAACCCATTCTTCAGTTATAAGCTGAAATGTATGCATCTAGTGCTGAGCATCAGCAACAGTTTTCACAAATTAGCCTTTGAAAACTATTACTTTAGCACTTTATTAACTCACTCTGTTACTCAAAGCTACAATATTTACATATTAACTATATACACTCCACTCCACTGAAATGCCCTTTGCATACACCACATAAAAGAAACAGCTGAAAATTTGCATGATGATAACATATGTGACTGATTTGCATATGATGCCAATACTTGCAAGAATATGGCCAGGAGCTGGGCAGTTGGTCCTGTGATGTATCGCTGGGTGTTATAAAAAAGTGATGTGAATGATTGCTAGCAAACAGAAGTGTGTGTGGGGCAGACCTCTATGAAGTAGCCTTGCCCTTATGATGCCAAAAAGACATTATATGCAGCTCATGGACTTGAAAGAGGCTAGATTATTGGAATGACAGAAGCTGGATTGTCGAAATTGACAAATTGTGACACATATCAATTGTGAAACATAAACTTGTGGATGGTGTTTGTGACAACGAATAACAGAAGGTTCTGCAACATGGAAGTTAGATTCAGGTGCCCATAGGAGAATGACAGGGTGGGTGAACTGTTGGATCTGGTGACAAGCTCTACATGACAGAACTGCAGTGGTATGACAGATTGTGGCTTATTTTTCTCTGACTCCACCCCATCATCGAGCACATTTGCAGTTGTACAGGGAGAGAAGTTATTGGGGATCAAAGTGGCATCATGCCATCTTCAGTTATTAATCCTATTTTTGTTTTGGTGCCAATGATGGCCATGTATGTGTGTGGAGACAGCCAGGTGACAGACATACCACAGCACCTATCCGGGGGAAACCACCACACCCAGCATCAGGGTGTGGGGAACCATCAGTTATGACAACTGGTCATTTCTGGATATTATTAATGACATTTTGATGATAACACAATATGCTGAAACTGTGCTATGACCCTGTGTTGCTGACATATCTAGGTATCATGCCTAACACCATTTTCCAATAGGATAATGCATGGCCACATACCACCTGAGTCTCCCTTGCAGTGCTTCTGTTCACTCCTCCGATAGTATCACGAAATATAAGAAATGTAAATAAAATCAGCTAAAAAACTTGCTGATAAATCTTTGATTTTTTTTTCTATTATTCATGAAAATCAAATTTTGAATAATAGATGAGAAATTAGTTTTGAAACTACAAAAGTACTTGTGATGTGCTGCTGATGATAACACCTTCTTTATTAGCATTTTTCAAATTGCAGTTATAAATATATGAATAATTAACATATCATTATTGCAGAGTTCAGTGTAAATATGTGAACATATCATAGTGAGTCACTATAAGAGTAATTTTTATAGCACAATATCTGCAAACTATTATTGATGCTCAGTATTAAATGTGCATTGGCTTATAACTAAAGAACAAATCATTGCAAAATTATGTCTTGTACATTATTTCAATCATAACACAGTGATCAGCATTTCATGAGCAGACATTACATACTTTTCCATTATTCTTAAGTTATGATAAAAATATTTCACAATTTTGAGAAAGAACTTGTAAAAAATGCACTTTTAAATCTGTAATCCAAAATCATGCATCAGAATTTATAGCTTTAAACTGACACCTTATTTATGTTCTTTGGCTATAATATTTAAAGACAGTAGTGGATTGAGTAATATTTTGGCTTGTAATCTGCATGCTTAAAAAGGAATTTTTAACATATTCAACATTGAAGTTCTATAAGAGTAAAAAAAAATCAGCTTTATATTATTTTGTTCCAGGTTTACCACAAAACATGTTTAATGTTCCTGGGCTATAAATAATGCTAGCCAATTTGTATTTTAGAATATAACTCATCCTTACAATAAAACAGATTAGCTTTAGTTCGAAAATAGCCAGAAGCAATGCCAGTCTGAACAATGAGCTAATTGGTGGATGAAAATAAGCTGAAGTAAACAAATGTTTTAATTTCAAAATGCAACATCAGTTCCTGAGGAAGCTTTATTGGCATTGACAAATTCTAATTTGAAAATTTTAGCCACAGAATAGTCATTTTCTAAAACTTTTTAACCATAGAAGTCATTTAAAAAAGTGTGTGTGTGTGGTGGGGGGTACTTCCAAATCTATCATAAATTAGCAAATAAAAAAATAATTTATGTTCCCCACATTTTTTTTCTTTCATATGCCCATAATATTCTATTTTGACTCAAACATTATGGGTAATCAAGTGTGTGCTGTTTCTACCGCATCATACAAGTTCTCTTTCAAAATTTGCTATAGAACAATTCCTGATACATGGAACTACCCATATTACTTCTCTTTTAGGAACATTGATAACCTATTTAGGTGAAATCATCAGAGGATTGTTGAAATGTTTCTGTATAAATACTTAGGAATCAGAAATATTAAATAATGACATTTAGAGCAGTTTTATTAGAGAATAAAATTATATGTTCCACATGTTGTCACATCTAGGTCCTTTCCTATCACATTAAAGGCAAAGTATCTTTATCTGTAATAAATTATACTTACAAGACATCTTGCAGGACTCTAAATATGAAGTAACAGTCCTTTTTGGATTTAATATTTATGCTACAGATAACAGAAATAATTAGCACTTTCTATTTACATGATATATTTTATTTTTATATGATACGTGGATTATCTATTAACACATGGTATAACCAGATTGTTTATTCTTAAGAGGCTATTTGTTCAATAAAAATAAATTGGATAATGCTCTTTCTAAAATATGTTAATTATTACTAAATACCAGAAAAAAGTTTATATGTATTAATTAGGTGAATTTTTAAATCTTTTCCTTAAAAAAAAAATGCATTATGAACCGAAACAAAGCTATATGCAGATACATGTCCTCTGAAATTAACAAATGCTTTTACACTGTTACTATTCCCTTAGATAATTTTTTCACCATTTGTAAAACTTTTGATATTTAATACACAAACAACAAAAGTATCTAGGGATATAAAAATAAACATAAAACAATTATTCACAGAATTCCACTGTGTAGAAGTTTAGAAAAAAATTCATAACTAACGTCACCATCTTGGGAAGAGGCATTAACACTCTGTATGATGGCCAAAAAACATTGTTGATACATGTGAATGCACATAATTTGAATAAAAAAATCTGCCAAATAATTTATAATAAAAATCATATATCTGATTATTTATGGCTTAAATGTAATAATAACATAAGATTATAAAAATATTTTCATAAATTTTGATGCTCAAAATAGAGTAAATATGGTGAATATTAAAAAATGCTCCAGGGATAAATATTGCAGATTTGCTATATACATAGCGTGATCATTTAATTCGTGGACAGAAGCAAAAAGTTACATTAAATATCATTCGCTGAATCTTCCTGCATTTGTCTTTCTCAAAATACTCTCTTTGAACTTCACA
This sequence comes from Ryuthela nishihirai, assembly GCA_038380435.1. NCBI lineage: Eukaryota > Metazoa > Arthropoda > Arachnida > Araneae > Heptathelidae > Ryuthela > Ryuthela nishihirai. The sequence continues at coordinate 57,612 of JAWZYU010000843.1, forward strand.
CATTTTTACCATCATTGTACCATGCATTAAAAGTCTTTGAAGCCATTTTTTGAAAGCGTGCAAAGTGTTGTCATTGTGGCTCTGCAAGCTTCATCATTGGATGTGAAATGTTTCCCTTTCAAAGCTTTCTTCAGTCACAGAAAGAGGAAAAAATTGCAGGGTGCTAAGTCTGGGGAATATGAAGGATGTGACAGAACCTCAGCACCTATGGCAGTGATCACTGGCTGCACAATATTAACCATATGGGGCCTGGAGTTGTGGGTGAATCGGGATGCTTCCATTGACTCAACTGTTTTGTTTCGGGATTGTAGTGAGATCCAAGTTTCATCGCAAGTCACAATTTGACTGATGAAGGTTGGACCCTGGCTTTCAAAATGATTAAGCATCTCCTTGCACAGCTGTACCCTTTTTTGTTCTGGAGTCAAACTATTTGGAATCCATTGAGCACAGATTCGTGACATTTTCAGATGGGTTTTCACAATCGCGTAAGCACTTCTGTATGAAACTGACATTTTTACAGCCACTTCATGAAGTATTATTCGCCTGTCTTCATTCAGGATTGCCAGGGCTCTTTCGATTTGCTCAGGAGTTACTGAGGAAGAAGGCTGGCCAGGTCTTGGGTCATTGGCAACAGATTTGCATCCTTCTTTGAATCGCTTATAAAATAAAAAATAAAATAAATACCCCTCAAGCAGCTGCTTGCCACAGAGGTCTGACAGGAGCCTGTCAGTTTATATGCCATAGTAGAAGATCCGAGAGGATGGCAGGACCTCAGCAGAAAAACGACACTTACATCCATGCCTTACCCGGGGCTCGAACCCAGGTCCCTTAGATCAGGCAGCCAAGCGCGCTAACCACTCGGCCACGGGACAGCTTAAAAATAAATACCCCCTCAAGCAGCTGCTTGTCACAGAGGTCTGGAGCCTGCCACTTAAAAATGACAGACCTACAAAGACAGTCATTACCATAGGCTTCACTCATCTCTTCAACAGTCGCAGCAGCACTTAGGTCTTGCCTAACGCAATAACGAATGACATACCACTGTTCTGTCCCAGGTTCGAGTCCCAGCTGGGTCAGCATTGAGATTTATCTCTGAAAAACTCTCCACCCTGCCCACAGTCAGCAGGGGACACCGATGGGCTTGGAAAGGTCGCAGTCTGTCAGATGGGACATTAAGCCATGACCCCGTGTGTGAGGAGAGCCATACCTTGTGCACGTTAAAGAACGCACTGGATGGCCTTAATGGGAGACTACCATTTGTCTCCCAACAGCTGTTCCAGTGGGTCCCCTCTCCCAACCTTCTCTGAGCCTTCGGGGTCCATGTGACCTGGCCATTTAGCCCATTGTGTGCAAAAACGTGCCACTCAGAGGTAAAACAACCCAACCGCTGTTCTGTCTGAATTTCCAACATTCTGAATGAACATCTATGACACACCACTCGAATCAGTCTTAACACAACAGCAGTCGACACCAAATGACCTTGGCACGTGGAGCCTCCTTCGCAGAAATTGTGCACAGTGCCATCTAGTGTTGCTTTGGAAAAAGCGTTATGTACGAGTACTTATGGCATCAGTCCATGAATTAGATGATCACCCCTCATATATAAATAAAATATGTAAAGGAAAAAAATTTTTTATACAAATTGAACAATGTAAAATGAAGATGTACATTAAATTCAAAAATTCTCGACTTAACATTATTGTTCTCTTAGTCAGAATTAGAACACCTAAAAATATCACCCCCACTTCTCTTTGACCTTATAGAATAATTTTCTACTATAATGGTTATAGAAATTTAGCTCTGACATCCAGTAGGGGAAAAGGAATGTAAATACTTCAAGAATTATTTAAATAGTTTAATAGCATGCAGTCTATGTTCATCCAATGCTTTACATTTTTTTTTTAAACCTGCAAATATATAACTTTGTTCAGATGGCCCAAAAGCAAAAACTGTAAATATGTGGGCTTCATAGGAAAAGCATCAAAAGTGCCCAAGATATACAGGCTTACTATCAAAAATTGCTATTTATTAAATTCACATTGCAAACAATATGTTAGTGATTATGATTGCAACCTCAAACATTGTCATTACTATAAGGTTGAGAAATTTTATGAATAAAAGGAAGCAAATATTTTTGATATGTGGAAATTGAATCATTCAACAAGTACTTTGATTTTTGCTAATCATTTTACTGCTTTTTAAGTTTTAAAATAATTTTTTGAATTAGAATTATTTTTGATTGATTAATTTGGTTTCAAAGAATGATGTTTTTTATAAACAATGAAATAAGCTCGACGTATTCCAAATCAACTATTAAATCGGCACTCTAGCATCGATTTAAATATTAAAGGAAAAATTGTCTTGAGCGGGTGGGATATGAACCCACGACCTCCTGATAACATGTCAGGTGCTCTAAACCACTAAAATAAAGGTTTAGAGCACCTGACATGTTATCAGGAGGTCGTGGGTTCATATCCCACCCGGCTGAAGACAATTTTTCCTCTAATATTTAAATCGACGCTAGAGTGCTGATTTAATAGTTGATGTTTTTTATTTGAAACATTTATGTATTTTTTTCTGTATCATTAGGAACATTCAGATAATATTTGAAAAAAGATAAAATTAAAATAATATTATTTTTCATCATTTTCTAATCATATTTAGTTTACTCAAAATCATAATTAAAAAAAAATTTAAATGATATTTTGAGTTTGGTCAAACTTTGGATTTCATTTTATAAGCAAACATCAAGTTTTTCTAAACTTTAATATATATAAATAAATTTAATTTTTTAGCCGTTTATATCTTTTTAGATACAGTTTTGTTCAAAAATTAATTAAAACAATATTAGCTTCAGCATTATATTGCCTATGTAACTGAATCCTGATTTATGCATATATTACATACAAATTTAAGTAAAAATATTATGAAATATTTATATTAATATAATAAAACTAAAAAAAATTATCTTAATTTTTTTACCAAAGTTGAAATGTAGAAAGTACAATGAAATTTTACCTATATTAGAAAAAAAAAATTCATAGAGAATTTACACACCTTTTCGTTAGAATTTTTATTGTATTGCACGAAATATGCAACCTATTTCTATTTGTTACTTACTTCATGATAAGCTTCTAAAATTAATTTTCTTTTGCTGATGCAATTACAAAATTGTCGGGCCTCTGAAGTGATTTCAATTTTGGAGGCTGGACATGCAAAGGTTGAATTAAATATTATAATAATAAATTCTCTAAAAATACCCCTTTATCTATAGTTTGATATTACATTTTGATAATATGCATAATATCCCTTGATACTTTTGATAAGTGTACTTTGAGTAATTTAGTTTCCAACAGAATCTTTAAGAACAGCAGGATGCTTTGCAAAAAAAAAAAAATTAAATGATACTACTATGTAGAATTACAGGTAATATTTAATTGGTGTTATGTACATAACATAGAATGCTGCGATACAAGCCCTATTATTTTACATGGACTTATATATGAAGATGCAATATACATTATAAGTACAATTCAAAGTCAATCCTTTTGGAACTATAAAACTGTGCATCTATCTTCCCTACTTCTCTCACCCAAACTCCATCAGAAAAGTAACCTTCCTGTACCCACCGTAGCATTTCTGATGTTGGGTGAGGCCCATAGACAGCAGCATCTTCTTTAGATTCCCATTTAAATTCCCACATCACATCAGATGATGATCCTATTGTGAATAGAGAAATAATTTTTATTATTGAGGCAAAAATTAAAGGATGAAATTCACTACTATATAATTTATAATTGTATTATTTTTCACAAAAAATGTGCAAAATACTTTATTGTACTATATAAATGGAAATTTTGTAAAACTAATATACATAAAAAGTTTTAAAATTGTTTGGAAGATTAGAAATTCAAGCAAAATTATTTTCTCATTAAGGTGAATTCATTATTATTCTATCATTCTAAAATATTTTATGAATTCCAGTAAGTTTCCATCTTAAATATTAATATGCTAAAAAAATAGTTGCCCTAAGTGCCTGATCCCACTCAGGGCAACCATTTTTTTTTTCAATTATTTATTTCAAGTGATTCTTGTCTGCAGTACATTTTCCTGTAATACTTAATTACTATATTAATATGCTATCTCTGTCAGTGCATAACAGAGTCTGGATGGAGGAAGATAAGGTAATTATCAACTGTCAAAATGCATTTTACTAGATTATCACAAGATTAGTTTTCATTGAATGGCAATTTGAATGCACCATCACATTAAACAGTTCGTATGTTACATTCTAATAAAGTGTTTTAAATATTACTACATAAAGACAAACTTTAAGAGTTACAGTTTTCCCAATGTATTTATGGTTATTATCCAAATGATACAGCAATTGTGTATTGTATGTGCTTTAATCATCTTCTATGCAGTTTTTTTACAGATTTGTGAACCAATGCATGTACTCTATTGGCTGATTACAAAAGCTTGGCCCTTGTTACATCATCCATAAATACCAATTTTGATATGGCTTTGATGAGTCACTTCTCTAGAAGGAGTGAGCGAAGATGCCAACCACCAACCCTGCCCACCCCCCTGGTGGGGTTGGTGGCAGAGCACTTAATTTTAAATACATTGAACTATAAATATCAAAGAAACTTTTACTTTCTTTAAAGGAAATATTTTTTTCAGCTGACTTTTTGGGAAAAAAACATATATTTGCTACAACATAAACTGTATTATATTTTTCAGCTGATGGTTTCCAGCTGAACCCAAAATAAATATTTTTGTAGGATTTAACATGTGTGTGATTTGCTTTGAAGTGTTTCTGATGGTCTATATTTTCTTTCAGTTGAGTGAAGAACAGCAAAATCTACCTTATAAATGATAAAATTTGTCATTAAATGCAACTGACGTATTAATAATGTTAATTATTAATGGTAATACAGTAAATTCATGTTAACTCACCCATGATCAAGCAATAACTTGACCATAGCTGAATTAATATGAATCAATTTTATTGAGTTAAATCATGTATAATAAGTAGTTCAGAAAAAAAAATGTTATATACAGGGTGTCCCTGAATTCATGGCTTAAACGTGAGGGGATGGTAGTACACAACGAACCCACCAATATTCGTCATAGAATATGCGGCCGCAAACGCAGTGAGGAGTCGGAAATGAAGGGCAGACACAGGTTTCCAGAGTGACATTTATTGGAGATCATTACAACAAATGCTCGAATGTCTGCCCACCAACGTTGATACAGGCGGCACAATGGCGGAGTAGTGATTGGCGTACCTGCTCGTAAACACCAGGCTTGCCACGCACATTGTTGATGCTGAGAATGCTGGGGTTTGGCTGATCCAGCGCTTTTAAGCCATGTCGCCTCGTCTGTGTCTCCCTACTGGCACTGGGCTGTGTTTGTGGCCTCATATTCTATGACGAATATTGGTGGGTTCGGTGTGTACTACCATCCCCTCACGTTTGGGCCATGAATTCAGGGACACCCTCTATATATAGCAGTACTTGAATTGCAATAGTTATATACTCTACTGAGTATACGTATTTTGTAGTTAAATTTTATGTACAATTATATATATATTCCAGTGAAAGACAAATGACAGAATTGAATGAAAATTAAAATTTTAAGGTTCAATTGTTGATAAAAATGATAAGTTAATGATGCACTCATATGGACTTCTTTTGGACTTTGATATCAAATCAAAATTATACATCTAAATCCGTTTATATCATTAGAGACAATAATTATGTCATTAGTGACCCATAGTGGGGAAGTACTAACTTGTTCTACCGAGTTACAGATATCCTGAGGCTTAGCATGCTGCTCTGCCAAAGGAAGTTTACCCCTAAAATGTTCAATGAAGTGAAATACATCTTGGTGTGCTATAAGGATAATTGTAAGAGCATTTGTTTGCTTAAAAGGTGCAACATCAGAACACTTATGATGTCTCTGGTGACCAATTGATCCTGATTCAGTACCAAAACGAGCCATCCCCAACAGCAAAATCTAGCAACCAAGTCTCTTGCTAGCATCTGTGTTATGTAGAGGGGACATCTGTGTTTGAAGAGGGAAATCTTTAATATTATCAGTTACCTTCTTGAAGTTAGGTAATTGAAAAGACAATTAAGGGGATGAATACAACCCTGCTTTATATTGCAAAATACAATTAGCTTTTGTGTGTTTTGATAAATGTAAAACTGGGAGGATTAACCCTTAAAAAAAGACACTAGTTCCCAGAGCCCAATGCAATGTCACATCTACTGGAAACTACTGTTCCCAAGATAGTATACTTCATGTGCTTATTCCCCCCCCCCCCCCCCCCCAATAGAAATTGGACATTTTAAACATTTTTTTAATGTTCTGAAAATTTATGAACTAGATTTAATAATCAATATGAACCTAGTGATTTAGATAGCTGAATAAAATTGAAAACCATTAATGAAAGAAAGCATTATACTTATATGGCAGCCATTACTGTAATGTTTTTCACACCCAAGCGTTTCATTGTTTTCTTCCCTTTTTTAATGTTCCGAGATTAAAGTTTAATAGACATCATTTTTCAACTCTTGCCATTAAACTTTTTCTTAATCTTAAAGTTCCTAAAAATAACCTGTATAATGGGTTAGTAGTAAATGCCAATATTGCAGTAAAAGTACAAATATAGTGATTCCAATGAAACTTTCAGCAATACTGTACAAGAAAAATAACATGGAACTATACAATTATCCTATTTTAGGTAAATCTGTATGTATATTAATTATGCAGATTTAAAGGCTCTTTCTTATAAGATATAACATGCCATATTCTGTTCATTAGGAGATTCAAATCTAATACACTTTTTTTTTCTCTTTACCTATCTTCCTATTGCTTTTCACTTGTTCTTTGTTGATTCTTCAGTTTATGGATTTATCAAAACAATTGTTCCACCATATCTTTTGAATGCGACAAAGTGAATGATTTATGTGCCAAATGAAAGCATATGATGCAGGGAGTGTCATAGGATATAAAAAATGCCCCCCCCCCCCCTCATGCATTCTTCCACTTTAAAAATGAGGAAATATGAAAATGATTGTTCTGCTATATTTTTGAAACACTAGGGACAAAAGTAATGGGATATGCACTAAATGAAAGCTTAGTGTCACAGGCTATAAAAATTTCCCCCTTCCTTCTTCCCCTCTAAAATGAGGAAATATGAAAACAATTCTTCCACTATATCTTCAGAACATGATGACACAACTTAGAAAGTTGTATGTCAAATGAAAGCTTATGACATGAGGAATGTTGTGGGCAATAAAAAAATATCCCTTTGATTTTTTTCCCTCCTAAAAAAGAGGAAATATGAAAGTTATTCTTCACCAAATCTTCCAAATGTGTGGGTCTACAGTTACTAGTTAGGTGTCAAATGAAAGCTTATAAGAGAGGACTGTCGTAGACTACTTTGAACTCACCCATCATTCTCCCCTACCCCCAAAAGGGATGGAAATTTTGCAGGGAGGGAGGCTGACCTTAATTAGTTATATCTCAAAGTTTGTGATGCCTCCAATGGCTACCTCAAACATGACTCAAAAAAAAGGGGGTGAAAGAAATGTGGTCGATGTTTATGAGTCGCATATCAAATGAAAGTTTCTGAAGGTAGGTGTTTTTAGTGACTAAGAAAAAATATATAACTAAACTACAAAAAATTTAAAATATACCTGTCTTCCTATATAGGTTCTAAAAACTAGAAAATAAACCTAAAACAATGGTGCAATCGATGGTGCAATCAGTCACTGAATTTATATTCACTTCAAAGAAAGATAGGGTGCCAATTTACCTTTCAATAAGACTGCAGGTGCCCTATCTACCTTTGAAGAGAATACAAATTCAACAATTGATTGCACTATCAATATGTTTAATGTCTATTTTCTTCTTTTTAAGGTGAATATAGGAAAAATTTTTTTTTAACTTTTTAAGTTATTTTACAATATTGTTTTAAATAAGCATTATTTAAATAAATATGCTTGCTGTTTTTCTCAAATGTTTTATTTCATCAACATTCACAAAAAATGCTCTTTTATTTAGTTATGATATTCACTAGTGTCCAAAAGTTGAGCATAATATATAAATTCTGGAAGATTTCAAAAATGCAACAATGAAATGCTGAATCAAAAAATATTTAGCAGAAAAAATTTTCGATAACATACGGGAATCAAACCCGCATCTCTCCAGAAACATGCCAGAGTGTTCTTACCAGTTGAACTAATGCCAGCTCGTCTTTTTTCTGCTTATTTTAAGACTATACTCTGTCACCGAGAAATGTGGGCCAACCATTGGCGCCATCTGTGGTCTCGTGTGGCAACTCTTACCTTTATATTGCACAGAGTGAGATGGAAATAAATAATAGTCTCATCACGCTATTTAGCATTATTAATGATTTAAACATAGATGATAATCACAGCATACCTTGATGCTCTTTTGGCATTGATAAATCAATAAATATTTAGCAGGAAAAATTTTTGTCAAAATACGGGAATCGAACCTGCATCTCTCCAGAAACATGCCAGAGTGTTCTTAACAGTTGAACTAATGCCAGCTCGTCTTTTTTCTGCTTATTTTAAGACTATACCGCATTTCTCGGTGATAGAGTATAGTCTTAAAATAAGCGGGAAAAAGACGAGCTGGCATTAGTTCAACTGGTAAGAACACTCTGCCATGTTTCTGGAGAGATGTGGGTTCGATTCCCGTATGTCAAAATTTTTTTCTGCTAAATATTTATTGATTTATCAATGTCAAAAGAGCATTACGTAATGCAGTGATTATCAACTATGTTTAAATCATTAATAACGCTAAATAGTGTGATGAGACTATTATTTATTTCCATCTCACTCTGTGCAATATAAAGGAAATAGTTGCCACCCGAGACCATAGATGGCGCCAATGGTTGGCCCGCATTTCTCGGTGATAGAGTATAGTCTTAAAATAAGCAGAAAAAAGACGAGCTGGCATTAGTTCAACTGGTAAGAACACTCTGGCATATTTTTGGAGAGATGCGAGTTCTATTCCCTTATGTCGGCAAAAATTTTTTCAGCTAAATATTTATTGATTTATCAATACCAAAAGAACATCAGGTCATGCTGCGATTATCATCTATGTTTATATGAAATGCTGAGCTTTGGAGAGACAGGAGTGTCAATAGCTAAGGGACAATTCTAGCAGAACAAAGAGATTAATATGGAGTATGATTACCTTGAATAACTACACAAGCCTCATAATGTCTTTCATACTATTTACCAGGCTGGTCATGAGGTCTGGTGGCAGTACATCTCAATATTTCATGAGAGCAATTCAGAGATCATGGAGGGTTCTTGGAGAGGGTTTACAACCTCCTACGAGTGGTAGCACGCTTGGCTACTGATCTAAGGAACCTGGTTTCAAGTCCCGGATAAGGCATGGATGTATGTGTCGTTTTTCTGCTGAGGTCCTGCCATCCTCTAAGATCTACTTTGGGATATAAACTGACAGGCTCCTGTCAGACCTCTGTGGCAAGCAGCTGCTTGAGGGGGTATTTATTTTTTTTTATGTTTCTTCAGTGCAACCTACATATGCTCTATAGCAGTGTTTGTCAACTGGTGTTCTATGATTATAGCCCGAGTGTTCTGCGAAATGTCCCACTGAAAATTAGAATTTTCTCTTAATTTAGATATTTTAATAGATATTGTTGCAAAATGGCATTTGTTGCCAAATGGTTGTGATTTGTGCCTAGTTGTGAATTCTATCAAAAATTAAACCCTGTGCAGAAGAAATATATTACCATTATAAAGCACAAGTTTTACATTAAAATTTTTTACTTTATTTATCTTTATACAATTACATGAAATATTTTGTTGGACAAATATTTATTTGGTTAAATTTCTTTTTGTATAGAATTGCCCTTTTGTTTCTATTGAATACAGAAAATAAAATGAATAAAAAAGATATTTGCATTTGTTTATGAGTGTCCTGCCAAATGCTTATGAACGTTACAAAAAGTGTTGTGCCATGAAAAAGAATGAAAAACACTGCTCTATAGGGTTGAGGTCTGGAGAATAGGCTGCTGAATATCTTCACTTTTGAGGAATCCATTGTTGACCTGAGTCCTACAAAGCAGACATTTCTTGTCCAAAAAGCAACCCCTCAAAAGTTTCAAATAGTACTGAAGGATATAGTCTCTTTACCTCTGATAAGTCAGAGGGCCTTCAGCAAAGATGTAGAATGATGTGCTCTCATTTGATATAATTTATTCCAGGTGAACAAGCCACAACCAGAGTTGTTCTCTGATGTTAGAGGGTTTGTAACAAGTTCTTTCTCTCTCCAGATCAAAACATGTCAATAATAAGTCTGAAGATTGAATTTTCAATTCATTGGTGAAGAGCACAAGTACCCATTGGTCTGGAGGTCCTGTCATGATGCTGTCAGGCTCTCTGTGGGAGAGGTTGAGGGGAATGTAAACTGTTGGTCATTTGGCACAGAGTTCTCTTCGCTGAGGTTTTCTGCGAAAATTTGCCTCAAAAATGTCCTCTCAATGTCTGCTAAAAACTCCAGAGAGAATTTCTTGGCTGACATTGGCTGTAAGATAAGCTAGCAGTCAGTCATCCTGAGCTGTTATCACTCTTGAATGACCTTGTACTGATCTATGGTTAATGTCTTCTGTTTGAACAATTTCCAAAGTCAGAACACTGAATGGGGTATATTTACAGTCCAAGTCACATCAGTCTGGAATTGGCTGGACTCCAATATAATGATTTTTCAGGTGCTAGGGTTGGCTTAATTGGTAGCATGCCAGGCTCATGATCTACAGTTCCCAGTTTCAACTCCCACCTCTGCCAGAGTTGAGATTTATCTCTGCTAAACTCCATCCCTGTCCTGTTAGTAGGGGACACTGATGGGCTTGGAAAGGTTGCCAAGTAATCTGTGGCTCTGCGTGAACACCATATCCTGCGTACATCAAAAAACATAATGGATGGCCTTTACAGGAGACTACCATCTGTCTCCTAACAGCTATTCAGTGGGTTTCCCTTCTCCCAACCTTTTCTGATCATTGGGGTGTATTCATGACATGGCCATTTAGCCCACATGTAATGCAAAATAATGGCAAAAAAAGTGCAGCTCAGAGGTAAAACACCTGAACCCAACTGATTGCTCTATCATGTAAAGGAATCCATACAATATCTCTGTGTTGTATGAAGTGTTCTACCAATATGAATAAAATGCTTACTCAACAGAAAATGAGTAGCAGAGAATCAGTTAGCTTTTTTACATAGCACCCTGGATTTGTTTTCTAGTCATATGAAAATTTGTCCAGTCAAGTGATTTTTGGAAGGCATAAGGCCTTGCATTTCATTGATGTACAAAATGTAATTTGAATAATTTCAGTTGTTTGTGAGATATTTAAGTTTATGAATTATATTTAACTTTTGGCCACCAGACTGGAATATAATGCTTGATGTAAGAAAACATGAAAATAGTAACTTGTTATTATATAAAAGAATGCTCCTATATTAAAACTTATTTATCTGCTTTTACTGAATTTTTTCACAAGGCATTAAAGAAAGTTCACGTATCTCTATAGATAGATGCACCACAGTTTGAAAACAATGGGCCTGTCCTGTGACATCATGTTATGTATTTAAATATTACATACACATATATATATATATACATGGTGATCAAAAAGTCGGTGTGCACCTGATAAGGAATGGGAGATTCGTACCTGTACAATTACAATAAATGTTGAAAGTGTGTCCTGCACGTCTCCAGACATTTAATAACATGCTGAACTGTGTTCTTGAAGACATCATTCAGCATAGCACAGTCCACATTCTGAATGTATTCTGTGATGGCAGTCTTCAAATCAATTGTGCGGGAATTTTACGAATACAAAGAGTTGATAAATCAATAAATATTTTGCAGAAAAAATTTTGCCAAAATACGGGAATTGAACCCGTATCTCTCCAGAAAGATGCCAGAGTATTCTACCATTGAACAAATGCCAGTTCTGTCTTTTTTCTGCTAATTTAAGACAACTCTTCACCGAGATTTTCGGGCCAACTGTTGACGCCATCTATGATCTCGGGTGGCAACTATTACTTTTTGTATTGCACTGAGTAAAGATGGAAATAAATAAAGTCTCATCATGTTATTTAGCTTTATTAATGATTTAAACATGGATGACAATCACAGCATTACCTGCTGACTTTCTGACGTTGATAAATCAATAAATATTTTGTGGAGAAAATTTATTGATTTATCAACATCAAAAAGTCAGCAGATACACAGAGTTTTTCATCGTACCCCAGAGATAAAAATCGGGTGGGGAGAGATCCGAGGATCTTGGAGGCCACATGTTTTTCAAAATG